>JAJTVC010000877.1:14608-25000 GCA_022433055.1 Begonia peltatifolia | reverse complement strand
TCAATCTAAACCCCCCACGTCAAAAGCCAAAAGCCATCTTCTTTTCTTTTGAAATCTTTAACTTTTCAAATCTCCCATTGTTGACCTTTCACCCTTTAAAATTTTTCCTCGTATCCCTTTCATTCTCCTTTTATAACTTAACCAATGCAACGTAAAAATCCACCTTTGACTTATCAAACTTATCTAAAATCTTATATTCAAATTGAAAATTTCACTATATAACACATTATGCGTATTTAGCAATTTATACGATAAAATTTTCAGATGTTACAGCATGATTATTCGAAAAGAAGGAAAATCCAAATAACTCTTTTTTGTTTTACCAGATGTGCTAGAATACGGTTGAAGAGGATTGAGAAAGAGAGAAGGCTAGAAGGCAAAGGTGAGATTGCAACTCGGGACTTGTTAAAGTATTTAATAGAAAAAAGGTTTGTTCCAAGTTATTACAAAAAAGAGTATAGTCATCGACCTCAAAAACTCCCATCATTTTTGAGCCATCAACTCCCCTAGCACAAACTCAAACCAAACCTATTGAAGAAACCTTAAGTGAGGATGATGATGATGAAGAAGAGATCATTTATCCCGTGGAGGATCCATTGCTTGAAATGGATTTTAACTCCTACAAACCAAAGGATGATGAGCACATTGAAGATTTTAGAATTCTAAATCTTTTTTAGGATCTCTCCTTGAGGATGAAAGTGAGCAAATGGTAGAATCTATTAGAACCCTTGAACCCCAAGAAGTAGAAACCCAACCCATTTTCAAAATTTAAAAACTTTTGATGATTTATTATTGTATGACCAATTTGATGTCAACCCTAGGAAGGAAATTTTAGTTAAGGATTTTTTTGAGTTGCCCATTGCTAAATAGGAAACCACTTATGCAATGTATGCATATAAGTCTATCCCCCACATCCAACAAATCTACCTAGTGGATAAAGAATACCTTGACCCCTTTTTGATCCAAACTGGGCATAGTGTTCATACTTTAGAAAGAAATGTTTTTCCCATTTTCTTCTTTAGGACTAAGAAGGATAGAAATCTTTTTAAATCTTTAGAACCTCATAGCATCTTGGAACCAAACTTTAAGGATTAAGTGTCTAGTAAATATCTGAGGTATTTACAGGTAATTCTACCCAATAAAATCCAGCACACACTTCACTACCATTTCACGTTTCATTTTTGGTTCATTCTCTGTTTTCTGTGTTTTATCTGTTCTGTTTGGGGTGCTCTTTGAGCACTGATCCCTTTGCTTTAATTTATAGTTTTCCGCATGCGTTGCACCCCACATTTTCAGGATCGTATTTGCGTCAAAGGATAATGCTTTTTATGCCACTAGACAATGCACTTTTGAAGAGATTAGCAACACCTCTAGATCATCCTTCTTCCCATAGTACTGTCCTGATATTCTCACTAATCCAAAGTGGGAAAGTCTATCCGAAAAAGTTCATAGCCAATTATTTTTAACCTTTCTTGAATTGTATTGCTTGTTTGATTCTACACCTAACAATGTATAGATCATTTTTGGAGTCATCAATCGGCTTAAGGTCAACATTACCTATTTGGAACAACATGAAGTGAATCTCCTTAGCTTGGTAATATATGGCTTGAAGTGGAATGAATCAAAGTTGAATAATGTGACATGGTTAACCGTCTCTCATGAGGGGCATCAATTAGGTAAAGCGGGAAGGGCCTTGGATTTAAGGTCAAATCCTCTTCAACTCCTAAAGGATAATGTGCCACAGGAGACTAATACAAAGGAAAAACCATGGAGGCTTAGTTTATGTTTTTGTCCACTTCATTTTTGTAGGAAAAGTTGTTGCAAAGAAGCAAGGGAGATCCTCTACCACGAATTCACAAAGAGATGCCAAAGTTCACATCTAAAAGAAGTTCGAAGAATCCAAAACATGCGTTAGTTAGGGAACCCATTTGAAGGAAGGACCAAACCTAAAGGAGTCAAGAGAAGATCCAAATACTTGGCACACTTCAATGACACCAAGGAGGCCAAGTCTATGAGCCAATTCGGTCATCTTGGACTACAAGCCCATGGCCAGTTCTAGAAGACTCCATGAGGCAACTTTGTGTTTTATTTTTATTTTATGTATTTGCTGAACTTTAGGTTTATTAATTTCTATTTGAATGGGGGAACCATTTTAGGTTTAAGGAGATAAAAGGGGCATGAGAAAACTAAAAGTTGTTTCTTATCTGATTTGGCCAAGCATACTTTTTGGTGCTTGTCTTTTGGGTCCAAAACTCTTCTAGAGTTTTTGTAACCCTAATGACAGCCCAAGGGATAGTAATTATACATCCTTATGAACTATTGTAAAGGTCTTTTTGATATGTCCCAGAGGGCCGTCACTCGATCACAAACCAAGGCTCAAACATTATCAAACCTATTCATTAATAAATTTTATTCTTTTGCAGGAATTGACGACTTTGAGGATCTCTTTAAGACTTGGATTTGGAGCGGAGCTTAAAGGATATGGATCAACCATTGCACATGCTCATTTAGGAGCCCAAGATGAAAGCACTTGAAGAGGGAATTGTCTTCTTTAGAAATCACTTTTGCAACCAAACAATTTTTACTTTACTTGTTTTAGCAAACTTTAGCTACATTTGTATTTTTGTTGTAAATATTGGCTTTATTGTAATTTTAATTTATGCATACATGATTAGACATTAGGGTTAGATGAATGCTAGGATAGATGATGGTTTAGAGTTGATTCAAAACACAAGTGTATGGGAATGCATAAAGAAGCTTCGGCCATGCAAAGATAATCACCAACTTGGTGCCATTTTGAAGGTGGGGACAAATTACCCCTTTTGGCCGAGCCAATAGCTGCCCTTTGAAGATGCTTTCTTGAACTTTCTCCTCTTGAATATGGACATGTATTGATGACATGCTGCCCTCATTCATTGATCAATTGAAGCAACCAAATCACGGTCATCCAAAGGAGTTTTGAAGACAACCATTTGAAGCTCACTTCAGCGGAACCTCTCAACGGTTTCTTGAATTTCAAACCTCAACCAATGCCCCTCCAAACCATCCTAGGTCTATAAATACATGGCTATTGGTGTTTGTATAAGGTTGTTGATGAATGAAATAGTCACTTTTCCTTAAGGGAAAAGCCAAGTATATGGAAGACTCAAGGTAAGCTCGGTGTGAGCTACACCTGAGCGGAGTGAGCCTCCATTGCCTCAAGTCCAAGGTTGCTTGAAGGCTCTTATTACCACCATCTTCTCCACTCTTTTGAGAGTTGGAAAATAGCAAGAGGTGGCTAAACCATTTGCCTTAGGTTGCCTCTTCTTTCTTTGGAAAAAAGTGCATGCCAAAAGCCACAACATTGGCTTATCGGACAACCTTCGATTTCTTCAACATATTTTCTTTCTACTTGTTATTTTCACGTGATATTTTAAGATGTTGATCCTAAAGCATATTGCAAAAGACCTTTAAAATTTCATTAAATGCCTATTTTAGAGGTACTCTCAGCTAAGCTAGCACCTAATCTCTAACATGTATGTTGTTGTGGGTAGAAAATGGGTCTTTGGAGACCACAACTGAGTCACTTTTGCTGAATCAAAATCGTAGCTGAAGTTTTCTTGAAGCGTGGAGTTCAATCTTTCCAAATCGGCAACCCTCCCCTTGATGTGTAATGTCCGAGTGGTTGTGAACCACCATTGAGTCCACTTTTGTTAGTACAAGTGGATCCTCTCTTAGACTATTCTTGTTCCGATCCTTGCTTGCATAACAAGCTCAATAACGAAGAATTGGATCGTTGCTCTTTGGAAATCGGCTAACCGAGAAATGCCAAAAGATACATCCAATAAACAACCAAAAGTGCTTGGAATGAAATGGAATTTTAGGTGATATTAGAGTATTGAGTGAGGTGTGTGATGGTGGAAGGCGTGGTTCAGATTCGATGTAGAGAAGAAGTTGTGTAAACTTTAATAGAATCAGCCAATAAACAATATTTTGAAGCTTTTGGTAAAAGTTTCTTTCGAGTAAGAGAACTTGATTGTAAGACGCGGTTTTGGTCCACTTCTTACTGCTTTCCACTCTCAAGAGAATGAAAAAGGAGGTGGATAAGTAAACCCTAGCAAGTTACTAAGCTTGAAGGGAGTTTTGGGGGCACAACTCGATTGAGAACCAATCGAGCCTTACCTTGGTGCTTCTTGCTCCAAGTTTTTTCAATGTTGAAGAAAATCTGTGGATGCTCATTCAAAACCAACCAAAAAAAATTACAAGCACCAATTATTATGATTTATAGGCCTAATGGTGGTTGGCTAGGGTTTAGAGTTGGTCTTCTTGGATCTGCCAAGTGGAGAGGAGTTGGGCAGCCAATATGAGAGTGAAATGGGTGGCCGAGATGAGCTCCGAATTTGATGATCAACAGTCAGCCATAAGCCAAGTCATGGATCCATGTCGTGTCCAAAAGTGGAAGGGAAGACAAGGACCAATGAAAACAACTCGTTAAACACAACATGACGAGAAAAATATATATGACTAGATGATCGATGAAAACATATATTCTCTTTATGGTTACAACTATATTTGAGAAAAACATATTCTAGAGATTGAGGCTCAAGTTTATATTTATTTTATAAACATGAGCTGCCATAATTACAAAAAACAAAGTATGAAAGGATGGATGTGAATATAAAAGATAATATTGAGACATGTGATTGAGAAGAGGTGTAGGGAGGCGATTTATTAAGCAGATGACCGTGTGAATTTCATAAGGCCAACATTGGAGTGGTGAGCTCAAGGAATAAGGAAGTGTCAGCCTAACTTCAACAATAGGTTGATTTTTTTCATTCAACAAGGTAATTTTGGCGAAAGTGTAAGGACGAAACACATGGTGATGAATTCCATGATTTTTGGCTTTGGAGCAAAACTCCACATCCTAATCAAATTGAACCATTTTGATGTGGTATGAAATTGAGTTTTGATTGAAGAATAGCAGTAATGTGACTGGTAAACAAAAAAGGAAATATAAATTAAATGACTTGAAAGAAACAAATTTTTTTAAGTGTTCAAAAATGAAGCTAAGTGAAGCTAAATTTGTGAATAAGGCAAGTGCCCCGTGAGATGATTTGAAAGACAATGTAGTTTAGAAAGTTGTCTGCTATGTTCTCTAGCATGTCCATTTATCTTCTTCAGTTTCTTACCTGAAATACTCGGTAAACTAGAGTGAAAATTGCAATAAAAATTAAATCTTTTGTTATTTATGAATGGAAATACAAATAATAGGGGAATGTGAAGAATATTTTCTAAGCTAAATGACAACCTTTTTTTACATCAGCAATTTCAGGTATTATGGATACTTTCTTAGTGTTTGGACATGGTGCGAACGATAAAAAAAAATCTCTTCAATTCATGTGATCGTTGAACTTAGTTGCACAAGAGGAATCCCTTGGTTGTGTTTTGTTGAAGAATAGACCACTTAAAAGCAAAATTTGGAGAGAAGAAGAGTTTTCCAAAAATTGGCAAAACATGTACTCGACTTCCCCACATGGGCAATGACACCTTGTTTTGTATCTCTTTTGTTGGCTGAACTTTAAACCCTAATTTTGTAAAGGGTAATGGTATTTAAACCACTCTTTCCCTGCTAAAATGCAGTATCTCTTGAATGAAAATCACCTGAAGTTAATCTTTTTCCAAAACCTTGAAGCTTCCAGCATCAAGTTTTGCATTTCTTTAGTGAGTCATATCCAAGCGTGTGCGTGTGTTGGTTTTCATTTTCGTCGATTCTATCTTGATTGCTCCCTTCTTCTACCTTTTCTCCAAAGATAGAAACATTCAGCAAGGGTATATCAAGCTCTCATCATTGCAAGTTGGAGAGCTCTTCTTCTTAAGAGAGCTGAAGACTTGAGGGGTGCATTTTATCACCTTCTGGACCAACATTGACACAAAATCGAACGTAGAAAATAATTGAAGAACATTGGTTGGTTTGAGGAAGTGCGAAAAGGGGGCACCTTTTGATATTGTCTTCTAATATGGAAGAAGCGCTCCAAAATGACAATAATTTAACGATATTCAACAATGAAGAGATGGTCGCGCAAAGCTTTAAAAAAAATACTCGAGTTTGGGAGAGAAAATATCAATTTTCCATTTAATTCCCTAACATAAAAGTATTTGAGGGTTTCTAACAAAACTCTCTTGAAACAAAACTTCGGATAAAATTAATTCAAGAAATAATGAAACAATGACAGAAGTGTTTCGGTCATCCTCCATGTATGCAGACGCAAGTGGTTAGGCAGCATGCTCAATACATTTAGCCGCGCATGTTTGAATTGATTTTGCCAACCTTATCTTTGTGATTTGGTTGGCCAACCGACCTTATCTTTAGAAATTACCATTGTGCCCTCTCATGCATGCAAATGCCTAAAATGCAAGTGAGCTACTAAAAAATACAATAAAAAAAAAGAAATAAAAGAAACAATTACATTATTTGGATAAAGGAAGACAAATTCCTTCTTTATGATTGGTTGTAATCTCGGGTATCTCCCACTTTAATGTGTGGAATGGTCTTTCCTTATCTTGAAGGCTTGGGTTGAGCTTCTCTTTATCCTTGAAATAATCACCTACAAACTGAGTAAGTAGGTTAATTAGCTTCTTGGATTGGGCTATTGTGATTGGGCCTTAAGATACGTCATCTTTTCCAGACAATTGAGGATTTGACCTCAATGGTTTCTCCTTTTCTTTCTCTTCATTTCCTCAATATAGGGAGACAAGTCTTGTACATTGAAAGTTGCTAAAATTCCATACTCCCTGGTAAATCAAGTTTGTAAGATTTTGAATGGACCTTCGACCTTGGGGAGTAGTTTTGACTTCCTTTAATTTGAAAATCGTTCCTTCCTTAGATGAAGCCATACTAAGTCCCCTTCCTCGAAGATGACTTCTTTTCTTCAACAGTTGGCTTGCTTAGCATACATTTCATTATTTTTTTTTATATGATTTTTCTCACCGATTCATGTATGCTCCTCACTTGTTCGGCTTTATCACTTCCACTTGGATTGGCTAGTTCCTTCATAGATAATGGAACAAGATCTAAAGGAGTGAGTGAATTGAATCCATACAGTATTTCAAAGGGAGTCTTTAGTGTTAACCCATGCACATTCCTATTGTAAGTAAAATTGATGTATAGGAGTTAAATGTCCCAATCGGTGAGACATTTGTTTATGATGCTCCTTCATAATGCACTGAAAGTTTTATTTACCACTTTGGTTTGTCCATCTATTTAAGTGTGGAAAGAAGTGCTAAAAAATAACTTGGCGTCTAGTTTTTTCCAAAGTGTCTTCCAAAATTGATTGGGAAATGGGCCACAAATGAGGTGGAAATATGCATGCAGAAGACGGAATAAACAGCAAATGATCGGTGCTCAAAGAAATCACCAAAAACAGACTAAAAAACAATGAAAACAAAGAAAAAAACGTGGAAATAGAAAGATGCTTTCAGTGATGTGGATGAGTGAACAAACATGATATGATACCTCAGAGAGTGCCAATGAAATGAAAGAACACTACTTGGCTGCCCAATAAGCAATTTGGATGCTTTCGGTTCTTTTTCTTCTCAACGAGAGAAACACAGCGTTGGGAACTTCGTTTTAAGGCAACTTCTTTTATTTTTCAGTTCTTAGAGAGCTTGGAGAGAAGGTTGGAACGCGAACTAACAAGCAGCTGAAGTTTGGTGGAGATTGGAGGCGCTCTCCGCTCGGTGCAAGCAACCGAGGCAATTACAGCTTGATAATTGTCAAAAACCCATTTGGTTTTCTCTCAAACACTCGTGTTTGCATTCAGCATTCTTCAATCAAAATTCATCAATCCTTACAAGTGTTCAGAACAAGTATAAATAGAAGTACATGGCTTCAGTTTAACTGTAGAAATGAAAAGGCATAAAAAGAGTCGTTGTCGGAAACTAGCCGTTAGGCAGCTCGGTAGTCACCTGCGCTGTTGGTGGCGCTTCGTATGCACGCGCTGCTATCGTGAGTGCTCCGGATGCATGGCAGATCCTCCTTGTGCGTGCGCTTGCGGCTACCTCAGCAACAGTTGTCTCCACGTCCCATCTGCTGCTTTCCACACGCGTCTTCTGCCATGCGCGCCATCCTCCTGTCATGTGCGCACTGCTTGCAACTCAGCTCCTCTCATGTGCGCGTTGCTGCACTGCTGTGCCCATCCTTACTGTTGCATGCCAACTGTTTGATGAAATGCCACTTCCATGTGCTAGCCTATATCCACGATCTAGGCCATGCTTTCTTTCGTGTGCGCCAATCCCGATCGAAGACTCAATCTAAACAATCCAAAGGTCCTTTCCTACAAATAAACATATGTTTTAGTGAAAGAACTCAATTGATCACTTACCTTAGTTTTAGCTAGAGTCTTCAGACTCCGGGGCACATCATCTTTTTCAAGTAATTGAGAATTTGACCTCAAATCCACAAAGTTGCTTCCTTGCACTCTTTGGCATTGGACGAGTATCATCTTTGGCTCTTCGAAAGGGGCACCTATAAAATGAGCAAACTCAAAGAAAGTAAAATTAGGCCATAAACTTGGCCTCGATAGTATGAAGCTAATCCTGGGCACATAAAAAATGTGCTGAAAAATTTGGTGTCTCTATCCGACACAATAGTTTTTGGAATTCCATGCATATGAACCATCTCTTTGGAGTAGATTTTGGTTATGTGTATAGCATCGTCCGTCTTGGAACAATCTATGAAGTGTGCTATCTTAGAAAACCGATCCACCACCACCATAATAGCATCTTTAGCATGTTTGTGCAAGGTAGGTCTAATACAAAGTCCATGTTAACTTCCTCCCATTGATACATTGAAATGGATAATGGAAGATACAAACTTTGTGGTAGAATTTGGCTCATTGCTTTCTTGCAAATACACTTCTCCACGATTTTGTGCACGTCTTTGAGTAGATAAAAAGCTAATAAAAATGTTCCTTTAGGGTCTCTAAGTTCTTTTTTCCCCCAAAGTGGCACGTTAGGTCGCCACCATGTGCTTCTTTGATTAAAGCTTCTCGGATTCCGCCTTGTTGAATGCATAACTTACCACCTTTGAAAAGATAGCCATTCTTAATGTTGAATCCACAATCGATGTTATCCTTGCTAAGTGCATAATGTTGACCAAAATCTTGTTCTCCTTAATAGATGTCTTTGATCCATTTGAACTCAAAAAATCCAGTGCTCAATCTGGTTAAAAGTGCATATCTCCTTGAGAGGGCATCAGCCACCACATTCGTGTCTCCTTGTTTGTATTTAATGATATATGGATACCTCTCTAAGATTCCACCCACTTTGCATGTCTTCTATTGAGTTTCCCTTCGCTCTTGATATGTTTTAGGGCTTGATGATCGATGTGAATAATAAACTATTTGGAAAGGAGATAGTGTTGCCACATTTCGAGAGCTCTAATCACCGAAAAAAATTCTTTACCATATGTAGAGTAGTTAAAGGCAGCTTCTTTGAGTTTTTCACTAAAATAAGCAAGCGATTTTCCCTCTTGCATAAGGAGGGCTCCAATTCCCAATCTCGATGCATCGCACTCTACTTCAAAAACTTTGTTAAAATTAGGTAGCATACGGACAGGAGCATAGCATAGCTTGTCTTTGATCAACTCAAAGTTATTTTGACAAGCTTAAGTCCATAAAAATTATCTACCCTTCTTTGTACAATTGATGATAGGTGCCATGGAAACTTCTTACCTCCGAGATGTTTATTAGAATTGGCCACTTCTTGATAGCCAAGATCTTTGACTCATCCACTTCCATGTCATTCTTGGTAATGATGAAACCAAGAAAATTAACTCTCTGTTTGGGCAATGGAGCACTTTTTGAGGTTGCCATACAGTTTCGCAACCCTAAGGGTTTTAAAAAGAATACTGAGATGCTCCAAGTGAGATGTGAAGTCCATACTATATACTAGAATGTCATCAAAGTAGACCACTAAGAACTTTCCGAAAACAATCCTTGAGCACATAGTGCATGAGCCTCATGAAGGCACTTGGTTCATTAGAGAGGCCGAAGGACATCACTAGCCATTCAAATATACCATATTTGATTTTAAAAGTCATCTTCCATTCATCTTCTTCTTTCATTTGAATTCGATGGTAACCACTCTTTAAATCCACTTTGATGCAACACTCAATTCATCAAACATGTCCTCAAGTCTTGGGATGGGAAAACAGTACTTAATGGTGATTTGGTTGATGGCTCTACTATCTACAGACATTCTTATGGAATTATCTTTCTTTGATACTAAAAGTGAGGGCACGACACAAGGACTCATGGATCCCCTTATGTAACCTTTTTCAAGTAACTCCTTCACTTGTTGTTGTGGCTCTTTTGTCTCTGTGGGATTCATCCTATAAGTCAGTCGGTTTGGAAG
>JAJTVC010000877.1:0-14208 GCA_022433055.1 Begonia peltatifolia | reverse complement strand
CTTCCAAAATACATCTTAGAAGCTTTTTCATGATCTTGGGAATTTCTCCCAACTTTTCCAGTCTTTCCCGAAACATAACAAGTGTAATCGACTCTCCTTTAATAAGTGATCTCCTTAATTCCTTTTTCGATATGAAAAGATTAGTTTTATCTTTTTCCTTCTTCATTGCCTCCTCGTCTTGTGCTACTTGTTCGGGTTTGAGAGGAGCAATTTTAATTACTCTACCGCCATAATTGAAGGGTAATAATTAATAAAACCATCATGAGAGGTCCTTCTATCATATTGTCAAGGCCTCCCAAACAAAAGATGACTTGCGCTCATGGGAACCACATCACAAAGTACATTATCTTTGTAGTCCCCGATGGTGAAATCTATGCATACTTGTTTGGTCACCTTTACATCATTTTAGTCGTTCAACCACCGAAGTTTGTAAGGGCTAGTATGATTGGTGGTTTCCAAAGCAAGTTTATCCACCAATTCATTTAATGCCACGTTAGTGCAACTTCTCCCATCATGATAAGGAATCACAACTTATCTTTGATCAAACAACGACCATGGAAGATATTTTCTCGTTGGTAATTTTCTTACATAGGCTTTGTCATGAGGGGTCGTCGAATAACAATTAATGGACCCATGGGTGGGTGAAAGAAATCATCTTAAACTATGAGATCTTTATTTGATTCTTCTCTTATTCTTCATCACTACTCAATTCACCTGAATCTCCCTTAAAAAACAATACCCTTCCATTAGGGCATTGGGAAGCAATGTACCAAAATCCAAGACACTTAATACACTTGGTATCCCTTGCTCGTGTTCGGTTGCTATCATCCACTATCTTTTTTCTTCTACTTCTTTTTGTGACTAACTCTTTGAGGTAAGTTTCTTCTCCTAGGTCTGTGGCAAAAACTTGAAGGTGCTCTCAGTCTTTGGAGGAAACCAAGGGCTAAAAGTCTTTCCTTTCCACTTTGATTGCCTCTCTACCTTTAAGGCAAGTTGGATCACATCATTCATATTAGACCATGATTGAAGCTTGACCACATCACTAATTTCTCAATTGAACTCCCTCACAAATTGTGTAATGGTTTCCTCTTCAAGTTCTCTTAGTCCACTTTGAATCTTTAGGGTTTCAAATTCGATCAAGTATTTTTCAACCGAATGGGAACCTTGCTTTAAATTTTGCATGTGGAGGGGAACAAATCTTGTCCTCGTTAAAACCTTCATATCCCACCATGTTGTAATTGGAGCCATCTCATCTAGTATTCTTTGATTTTTTGTGTTACTCCACCATAAACTAGCATAACTGGACAATCTAATGATACTATATGTATCTTCATCTTCTTGGAGTAATTGTAGCACTCAAAAACTTGATCTACCTTTTCCACCCAATACAAGAAGGAGTCTCCATTGCATGATCTATGAAAGGGTGGTATGGATAATTTCAAGTGCTTCAAATCATCATCATCACTACGTCTATTAGGGAGATTATTAAATTCTTCATCCACAGATTCCACTTCTACTTCAAGGTTATTATTTTGATCATTGTAATTCCTCGTTGGATGTTTGGCTCACCTTCTTGGCAAAGGAGCTTGAGGTCCTCTTGTATGATCACCCCTTAATTCCCTAAGTAGAGTTTCGAATCTTGCTTTGGCCTTTAGACGGTCCTCCCCCATCTATTTTATGAAAGATTCAAGTTTCAAATCCAAGCCATTGAATTTGCCACTCAAATCATTGATTTGGCCTTGATAACTTGGTTCTTCATGACTAAGTTTGATGTCGGGGATGGTTGAGTACCTTGAGCATTAGGCTCTAGGTTTTGATTGTTGTGTGCACCACTTCTCATCATCATGTTACTCAAATAAATTACAACAAAAAAAATTCACATCAAATATTCTCCAAGAAAGCATGGGGCTCTGTTACCAAATGACACAAAATTGAACACAGAAAACAATTGAAAAACCTTGGTTGGTTCAAGGAAGTGTAAAAAGGAGGCACATTTTGACCTAGACTCCTAATATCGAAGGAGCGCTCGAACGAAGTAGGTTGAGAGTTCGTTCACCCTTATGTTAAACTCTACCTTCAACTAAGATGGTAGAAAGGTATGTAACGATTAAGAATCTCCATTGCATTCACAAAATGGAAATAATTTAACGACAATCAACAATGAAGAAAATGGTCGCACGAAGCTTAAAAAAAAACACTCGACTTTAGGAGAAAAACCTCAATTTTCTATTCAATTCCCCAATACAAGAGTCTTTGAGAGATTTTAATAAAACTTTATTGAAACAAAAATCGGATAAAATTAATGCAAGAAATAGTGAAATAATGAAACAATGAGAGGAGCATTTCAGTCATCCTCCATGTGTGCGTGCCCAAGCGGTTAGGCCGCATGCTCAATAAATTTAGCCGTGCATATTCAAATTTATTTTACCAACCTTATCTTTGTTATTCGGTTGGCCAGCCGACCTTATCTTTAGAAATTACCATGGTGCCCTCTCATGCATGCAAACATCTAAAATTCAATTGAACTACTAACAAAAATACAATAAAAAAAACAAATAAAAGAAAGGGTTACATTATTTGGATAAAGGAAGAGTAATTCCTTCTTCATGATTGGTTGTAACCTTAGGTATCTCCCACCTTAATGTATGGAATGCTCTCTCTTTATCTTGAGGGCTTGGGTTGACCTTTTCTTTATTCTTGAAATAGTTACCTACAAAATGAGTAAGTAGGTTAATTAGCTTCTTGGATCGGGCTCTTGTGATTGAGCCTTGAGGCTTGTCAAACGTGCACTATTTCATCCATTCTTCCTCATTTCTAGCGAGTTAGGTCTTGATTTCGGGAGAACATTTCCTCTCTTCCCAGAGCACGGATCTATTAAATTTTCAGCTCATTTGGAGTTGTTTGCTTGAATTTAGCTCAAGTAACTTCATCAGATTTCGGTCTAGTCCTTCTTACCAAGAGTCAAGCTTGGTGCTCCACTTGCCCCTAGTTGAAGCAAGTCAATTGATGAATTAAATTACTTATAAAAATAATGTCTCTGACTTTCATGAGCAATGAAAGATGTTCTTGCTCGATGAAACTCTATGTATTTGATGTTGGCAAGCGTTGAGAAATATGAAACAACATCAGAAAATTATTGAAAATATTTTGAGAAACTAAGAATGGCTGTATATATGGCTATTTTCTTGATCCAACTTGCAAAATGCTATGCCTCCAAACCCTATTACCCGATCCACCACTAGGACACTATACTTGTCTGAGGACCATAACACGCTTAACTTATTACCTAATGAATTTATTTCTTTTGCAAATAACCAAGACTTGGAAAGCATAAGGGAGGATCCTAGCATGGAAGACATGGATCACCCTCTACATGTCATCACTTGGGAAGCACGGAGCAAGGCAATCAAAGAGGGAATTTGTCTTCACTACATCAAGCTCGTGTAATCTTTTTCTTTTAATATTTTTGGCATACACTACCATTTATGTTTTTGGAAAATGATTAACCATTTGAGTCACATGCATGCATTTAGATTGTGTGGTTAGATTGAATGGTTATAGTTAGATGTATGATGATGGCAAATTGAGTTAAGTTCATGGGATAAACATTGGTCGTGAAGGAAGAATTACATGCAAGGCTCCAATAAGGACTTAGCTTAAACGGAGGCATGGATTGATGACGTAGCACAAGGAGGATGCTTGATGACAAATGCAAAGGAGGAACCTCCACCATTGGATGAAGCAACAAGCACAAATGATCTTGGTCGCCCATCTCCATTTGATCAATGGTTATTGTAAAACCCCAGTTATCCTAGGATTGTCTATTTAAGCATTGTTTTTTGTGGTTGTAAGGATCTTTTTTGCGAAATCAGTAAAAAACTCATTTTCCTCAAAGAACTTGACGGTTCTTTGGAAGAAGCCTATGGTTGGTGCCCAAGGGTAAGCATCGGTTTGGTGACCGATTGGAGAAGCCCTCCATTTCTCTCATCGAATGATTGTTCGAGAGATCTTAAACATAGCTATTACTCTCTCCATGCCTAATGGAGCTAGAAAACGATAGAGAATGGTCCAAACCAGTGCCCAAAGGTTGACACACTTCCTCGAAGTTGTGTTTGCCAATAGCTCTCTTGATAGCTACTAGGCCATCATTGGGTTTCATAGTTTTACTTTACATTTTGCTGCATAACTTTCCTCCATACTTCGCACGCTATTTCCCCGTATATAGTACTTCATATTCAGTGAAGAATGCTAATGCTTTTGGTTTCATTTTTGTGGTCATCTAACCCATTTTGTTGTTGTTACTGGTTTTGCTGATAGAACAGAGTTGTTCTCCATTTTTGTGATCTAACGCTTCCTTTTCTGCAGCCATTTTGTTTCCGCTTGGTATCAAAACATAGCTAACATCCAGGGGAAGACATTGGTACCTTTAAATTGTTATTCGATGATTGTTTGAATAGCTAGATTGCTTTGCAAACTTTTGTGTTTTAAAAGTTTCTACCCAGAAATTTGCAAAATCTGTTTTTACTGTTCATGCATTTTAGCTGCTGTTTTGTGTTGTTGAGTTGCGATTTCTTTTACAGAAAGTTGTCTTACATTACTATAATGTAAACCCCTAAGAAAATGGCATTAAATGGTTCTTTAATAAAATGCTTAAAATCTGTTTAATCAAGGAGTTTTGAAACTGCTTGCTGAAAGTCCAACGAGAAATTGTTTTTTCAGCTGCTGTTTTCTGATTTTAAAGCGAATCTGTAGCTGCATTTTGAAACAAGTTTTAGCATAATAAAACCACAGAAAATTACCTTAGTTTAACCTAGAATTGATCCTGAAAGTGTCCGTTTAAAATTGTATTTAAATTTGAAGAAAACTAATTGGTAAATATGCATTTTTCTGAAATGCGTTTTCTGGTTTTCTGGTTTGCGTTCTGGCTTGCTGTTAGGTGCTAGAATTCTAATAACTTTTAGTTCCTGTTTTTCCTTTAGTTTTGTGGTATTGAATCTTATTACATTTGAGTTATCGTATCTAGACATTGTTTGGAAGATCTAAAGGTAAAAATCGTGCTTAAAGTTACTGCTTTTTCGTTAATATTAATAGAAGATTTCTAAGTATTTATTAAAGTTCCTAGTGAAAAATTTAGCGGACCTCCTCAACTTTAAACGGCCATAACTTTAGCTACGGGTGTTAGAATTGTACCCGTAATATATTAAATCGAAGCTCTCTCAGAGATCTACGTGAGTCCAAAATCAGCCATTTAAGCTTTCAAACTGACAGTTTTTCTCTCAACAACGTTTCACCTTTCTAATACACTCAAGAGATTAGAAACACACTTAACTTAATTAACATTTCCTAAGACTTAGGATACAATGCAAACCCAGAGTGGAGCCTTAAGGGAACAAAACAGGGGCAAAAAAACTCCAAACTCACATCCCATGACTCTTACCTAATCAGAGGTGAGTCAATTATACAAGAGCAAATTAATGGGATAAATGAAGCCTTTATTACCCTAAGCCAATAAATTCAAAAATGAATCTGAGATTCGAGGAATCAATGAGAAACAACGGTCACAAAGAATCCCCCCATGACTCCCCACAACTAAGACGAGACCTTGAGTCCCCGCGAACTAGAAGATGCGAGGAATCTTCTCGAAGGAGAAGAAACGAGGAATCTCCTCGAAGGAGAAAATATAATGAATCCCCGAGCATACGGAGGGACAACGCATCTCCCAAAGGAAGAAGAAATGCGGAGTTCTCTAGACCAAGAAAGGATAAAGAATCTCCACGAAAGAGACAAGGAGAACAACCGAGATGGAGATGTAACTGTCGAGAATCTTTGGATGACATTGATTAGGGAGACAAGGATGATGAGGATTATACCCCAATCCGACAAAGGGATAATGATGAGCTAAAGAATGCCAAAATTACAATTTCACCATTCAATGGAGCAAGTGATGGGAACACATTCCTCGATTGGGCTAATAAAGTTGAAAGAGTCTTCAACTAATATGACTACTCGGAGAGATCAAAGCTCAAACTTGCCACAGCTGAATTAACAGGATACGCTGCACTCTGGTGGGCAAACCAAAAATCTCTGAGGATTGAAGTGAGGGACAAACTAGTTGCCACTTGGAGGGCTATGAAGGCCCATATGTTGAGGAGATTTGTGCCAAGTCACTACCGATAAGAGATTTTCCTTCAAATGCAAAACCTCCGACAAGGTAACTAAACCATGGAAGAGTATCTCATGGAATTTGAGACCCTGAGAATCCGAGGAGGTCAGAATGAACTGGAGGAACACGTAATAACAAGATTTATATGTGGATTGAACCAAGAGATTGGTGACGTAGTAGAAATTCAAAGCCTAGACTCGATGGACAAAGTTTCCCAAATGGTCACTTCAATTGAACGGCAATTAAAGAGGAAGAAGAAAGCCGTTTTTCCTAACAAGTTCATCCTTAGAGCTACCGATAACAACAACTACACCACCACTAAAGCTGACAACAAGAAACCCTTTACTCGGAATTGGGCAACAAAAGAGGCTAGCAAAAAACTTAGAGTAAACAATGCAAACAAACCAAAACTTCGAGACATGAAGTGTTTCAAGTGTCTTGGAATGGGTCACTTCATGGCCAATTGCCCGAATTTACAAACAATGGTCGTTTGGAATAATGTTACAAAAGAATTAGAAAGTGAAAACGACGAAGAAGGAAAGGATGAAGAGGAGCAAGTCGTTGAAGTAAAAGTGGTAGATAGAGATGATGAAGAGTTGATTCATGCACCTGATGGACCTCTACTAATGGTCATCTGACGAGCCCTTGTATCAAAGAACACCAAAGAAGAATCCCAAAGAGAAAACATATTTCATACCCGATGCATGATTAAGGATAAGTTGTGTGCTATGATAGTCGATGAAGGAAGTTGTACGAATGTAGCTTCCCAAGAATTAGTAGGCAAGCTATCATTGGAAACTAGTGACCACCAACACCCGTACAAGTCAGTGACAAAGATGACATCAAGGTCACTAAACGAGTAGCCATAAACTTTAGCATAGGAAAATATAAGGATTCCATTGTATGCGACGTTGTACCAATGAATGCTAGCCACGTACTATTGGGACGACCCGTGGCAATACGATAGAAAGGTCATGCATGATGGATTCTTAAACCACTACTCGTTGAAATTCAAAGGAAAGACCATCAAGTTAGCACCTTTGACATCTGAAGTCGCCAAGGATGAAACGGCAAAAAAGGAAAGTAAGGAAAAGTCTAACCTTTTGATGAATAAAGGTAAAATACATACTACCATGCAAAATGAGACCCCATTATGTTGGTAATGTTTAAGGACAAAGTCATGGAGTTGGGAGAGATACCCTCTCCTATTCAACAATTAAAGCAATTTTAAGCATTTTTTCTGAAGAACTACCTCAAGGCTTACCACCTTTAAGAGGTATTGAACATCATATTGATTTCCAACCAAGAGAGGCATTACCAAACCGCCAGGCTTACTGAATGAACCCGGTGGAAACTAAAGAATTGCAAACCCAAGTTCAGGAATTGTTGGACAAGGGCTACATTAGAAAGAGTATGAGCCCATGTGCAGTCCCAACTCTCTTGGTTACAAAAAAGAATGGGAACATAAGAATGTGCACTGACAACCAAGCCCTTAACCAAATTACGATTAAATACAGATTTCTCATTCTATGGCTCGAAGACATACTGGATGACCTCAGTCGAGCCTTCATATTTTCGAAGGTGGACCTCAAAAGAAATTACCACCAAATCAGAGTTAAGAAGGTGATGAGTGGAAGATAGTTTTCAAAACCAAATATGGGCTGTTTGAATGGTTGGTTATGCCGTTTGGCCTCACAAACGCACTCAGCACTTTCATGCGCTTAATGCATCATATACTCAAAGAATTTCTTGGAAAGTTCACTGTTGTCTATTTTGACGACATACTTGTATATAGTAAAGACCTTCCACAACATCTCGACCACCTACATATGTTATTTCAAACCCTAAGACAAGCTAAGTTATTTGGAAATTTAAACAAATGTTCCTTTGGACAAAATAAAGTTTATTTCCTTAGGTTTATTATTTCCAAAGAAGGTTTGGAAGCCGACAAAGAAGAGATCAGGGCTATAAAAGAGTGGCCTACTCCTAACGGAATAACAGAAATACATAGTTTCCATGGACTCGCCTCATTCTACAGAAGGTTTATCAAGGACTTCAGTACGATTGTAGCACCTCTCACTTGGACTCAAGCTTATCAAGATAGTTTCGAGCAGATTAAGGAGAAACTATGCCAAGCACAAGTCCTAGATCTTCCTGATTTCAACAAGGCATTCGAAATCAAAAGCGATGCTTCGGGAATCGGAGTAGGAGCAATCCTAATGCAAGAAGGGAAACCCCTTGCATATTTTAGTGAGAAACTCAAAGGAGCTGCGATAAATTACTCCACGTATGACAGGGAATTTGATGCTGTCATACGAGCTCTCGAACACTGGCAACACTACCTCTTACCCAAAGAATTTGTGATCCAAACCGATCATTAGTCCTTGAAACACATAATAAGTCAGAATAAATTAAACAAGAGACATGCAAAATGGATCAAATTTTTGGAAAGATTCTCATACATCCTCGAGTATGTCAAAGGAGGAGATAATATCATCTCGGATGCTATCTCAAGGAGACATATTCTTCTGATTGAAGTAGGAGTTTGATTCTTTGCATTCGATTGGATCAAGGGAAATTACGAGTTGAATGTGAATTTTGGACCGCATTACATTAAATGCCTCAACAAGGTCGAAGGATACTATCAGATTGAGGATGGATACTTGCTCAAAAAAGGCAAGCTATGCATCCCTAAAGGGAGTATTAGACAATCCCTTGTGAAAGAAGCACATGGCGGGGGTTTGAGCAAACATTTTGGAGAAAAAAAAACATTGGATACAATCAAAGAGCGTTTCTTTTGGCCCAACATGATGAAGAACATGCAGCGTTTGGTTGAACAATGTGCTATTTGCAAAAAGGCCAAGAGTAAAATCCTTCCTCAAGGGCTATACCTACCATTGCCCTTACCCACTCATCCTTGGGTAGAGATCAGCATGAACGTGATCCTTGAATTACCGTAAACTGCTAGCGGAAAGGATTCTAATTATGGTGGTCGTAGACCGTTTCTCTAAAAGGGCTCATTTTATAGCTTGTGCAAAAACTGAAGATGTCGACTTAATCGCCGATCTATTCTTTAAGGAGATCGTCTGTTTACATGGCATACCTCACTCTATACTGATAGGGACACTACGTTTTTAAGCGCTTTTTGGGGAACCTTGTGGAGAAGGTTGGGGACCGGTCTATGTTATAGTACATCTTTTCATCCCCAAACGGAAGGACAAACGGAGGTGGTTAACCAAAACTTGGGTACCCTCTTGTGAAGTTCAATAGATAAGAAATTATCTAAATAGGATTTGTTGTTACCTGGGGTCAAATTTGCTTACAATCGGAGTGTCCACTCCACCACCCAACAAACACCATTTGAGGTTGTTTATGGATGCAACCCCCACCACCCCATTGGATTTAGTTCCTCTACCAAATAGTGGACTTGCGAACCCCTCTAGAGCTGATAAATCTGCATAATTTAAGAAGTTATATGAACCGTACAAAAAATCATCGAAAAGAAGAATGAAGGATATGCAAAACAAGCAAAAGGAAGTGATTTTTCAAGAAGGTAACCTGGTCTGGCTACACTTGCGTAAGGAAAGATTTCCTTACAAAAGGCGTTTAAAACTATTACCTAGAGCTGAGGGACATTTCAGGGTAATACAACGCATTAACAACAACGCTTACAAAATAGAGTTACTAGGAGATTACGTAGTGTTGTCAACATTCAACGTCCAGGGATCTATCACCCTATAAGGAAGATGAGGTTGACATCGAGAGGGTTCAAGAAAAGGATTTGAGGTCAAATCCTCAACTACTCTAGGAGGATGATATGTCTCCAAGGCCTATTACCCGATCCATGACAAGGACACTAGACTTTCCCGAGAACCATAACACGTTTAACTTGTTATCTAATGAATTTGTTTCTTTTGTAGATAATTATTACTTGGAAAGCTTGAGGGGGGAGCCTAGCATGGAAGACATGGATCAACCTCTACATGTCATCACTTGGGAAGCATGGAGCAATGCAATCAAAGAGGGAGTGTCTTCCCTACATCAACCCCTTGTAACCTTTTTCTTTAATATTTTTGGCATACACTAGCTTTTATGTTTTTGAAAAACGATTAACTATTTGAGTCACATACATGCATTTAGGTTGTGTGGTTAGGACTAGATTGAATGTCAGGGTTAGATGTATGATGATGGCATTGGGTTAAGTTCATGGGATGGAGATTGTCCATGAATAAAGAATTACATGCAAGGCTCCAATGAGGACTTAGCTTAAAGGGAGGCATGGATTGATGACGTGGCATAAAGAGGCGCTTGATAACAAATGCAAGGGAGGAAGCTCCACCGTTGGATGAAGTAACAAGCACAAATGATCTTGGTCATCCATTTCCATTTGATCAACGGTCATTGTAAAACCCTAGCCATCCAAGGATTGTCTATTTAAGCATTGCTTTTGGTGATTGTAAGGGTTTTTTTTGCCAAATCAATAAAAAAACCTATTTTCCTCAAAAAACTTGGTGGTTCCTTGGAAGAAGCCTAGGGTTGGTGCCCAAAGGTAAGCATCGGTTTGGTGACCGATTGGAGAAACCCTCTATTTCTCTCATCGAATGGTTGTTTGAGAGATCGTAAAGATGGCCATTACTCTCTTCACGCCTAATGGGGTTGGAAAACGGTAGAGAATGGTCCCTAAACCAGTGCCCAAAGGTTGACACACTTCCTCGAAGTTGTGTTTGCCGATAGCTCTCTTGATAGCTGTTTGGCCATCCTCGGGTTTCATAGTTTACTTTACGTTTTGCTGCATAAATTTCCTCCATACTTCGCATGTTATTTCCCCTCATATAGTACTTCATATTCACTGAAGAACGCTAGCGCTTTCGGTTTCATTTTCGTGGTCATCTAACCTATTTTGTTGATGTTACTGGTTTTGCTGATAGAACAAAGCTGTTCTCTGTTTTTGTGATCTAACGCTTCCTTTTCTGCAACTTCGTATCACAAAGTGAGATTGTTGAAGCATTATATAATCATATTATTTGCTAATGAAAGAGTTGCAGATTACTCAAAACAATTAGATGACGTAATAAAAAAGTTGTATTCATAGTATAATAACTAATGAAGATCATACTCCAAGTACAAATGATATTCTACAAAAGCCACCAAAGCAACCAAAGCCAAAGAGCGCTTTGAGACAAGCTCATTCTAGTGCAAGGTACTCTATATTTACAAGCCTGGCAATACTTTTGAGTTAAATAGTGAAAGTAATATATCAGAATAGATCAATATTTTTCTAAGAAATTAAAGAATTTTTAGAGAACTTTGACATATTATCTTGGTAAAAGATGAACTCATACAAGTGTTAAGTTTTGAGTTAAATAAGGAGAATTATATTGATCATTTCAATTTCTATTTTAGTCAGAATCTACTTTTAGCTAGGATGGTTGTGTACTTGATGTGTTTCACAATTCCTTATCTCTCTAAATTGTTGAAACTCTTATATATACTCAAAGTTTACTCAAATCATTCAATCCTTTCAATATTTCTCTATAAATTGATAAATGACCTAGATAGTATTATCACAAGTATTGGTGAAGGATTGTAGATTGTACCTATTAATTCTATTTTTTTCAAAATTGTTATTTACTATACATGTTTTATCTCTAGTGATCATTGTTTTCAATATTTTTAATTTTATAGATTGTGGAATTGTGGTTTGGACTTATGGTTTCAAATTAAGATTTCGAATTACAATGTTGAATTGATTGCAACAATATTTTATTGTTGTGATATTTAGAACTTTGAAAGATTATTTTTTAAAGTATTTTCATATTATATTAGCAAATATCCTATGAAATATATTTAGTTTCTTCTAGCTGATAATGAATTTATTTTTTGATTTATTTGAGTATGGATGAATCGATAATGTGATGAATGTATTGTTTTAGTTGTTTGTCATTTTTTAATCAATTTTGTTCTTTTTTTAATTTTTATAATCTATTTTTTTTGGTAAAGTGCAATTTGACCTCCACATCATGGTGAAAATGGCAATTTGCACCATGAACTCGGATAATGGACAAAAATAACCTTAAAATATTGATAATGGGGAATTCACTCCCTACCGTGCCATTTTTAATTAAAATGACATGTTTCGTCACGTGTCATATTTTTCTACTCGATATACCCTTGCAATTTCCCTCTATCTTTCTCTCTCCTTTCCTCGCTCTCCCCCTCGCCCTCGCTCTCTTTCACTCTCTTCCCGAACTCAAATCTGGAATCTCCCCTAGTTTTTCATTTTTTGTCTCTCTCTCTCTCTCTCTCTCTCTCTCTCTCCCCTCCTACTTGCCCTAGAGTTTATTTATAAGT
Organism: Begonia peltatifolia; assembly: GCA_022433055.1. Classification (NCBI taxonomy): domain Eukaryota; kingdom Viridiplantae; phylum Streptophyta; class Magnoliopsida; order Cucurbitales; family Begoniaceae; genus Begonia; species Begonia peltatifolia. The sequence goes on along the minus strand of JAJTVC010000877.1, from coordinate 1,694 downwards.
AATGCATTTCTCTTCCACTCCCTAATTCTCATATTTCTCTCTGGTTTTCTATTTCAATGGAGGATCTTGTTTCACTGTGGAGTTATCAGGAGGTGAGTTTCTCTCTCTTCTCTCTTTTACACTTCGTAATTTTCGAGAAAGCCTATGCCCATTTACACCATCCATTCCAACCCCACAAAGCTAAACTTTACAAAAATAGAAACCAAAAAGCTCAATGATAACTCCATAGCGAAACAAGATCCTCCATTGAAATAGAAAACCAGAGAGAAAATAAGATAATTAGGGAAGTGGAAGAGAAGTGGAAAAGAAACGCGTTACTTATAAAGAAATTTTGGGGTAAGTATGAGAGTCAAGACAGAGAGAGAAGAAGATAAACAAATACAGAAAATAAAAAACCAAGGGAGATTCCATATTTGAGTTCGGGAAGAGAGTGAAAGAGAGTGAGGAAGAGAGCGACAGAGAGAGCGAGGGAAGGAGAGAGAAAGAGAGTGAGGGGGAGAGCAAAGGAAGGAAAGAGAAAGAGACAGGAAAATTATAGGGCATATTGAGTAGTAAAATAGATCATTTGACAAAAATGTGCGATTTTAACGGAAAATGGCACGGTAAGGGGTGAATTGTCCATTATCAACACATTAAGGTTGTTTTTGCCCATTATACAAGTTTATTGTGTAAATGGCCCTTTTCACCATAATATAGGGGCTAAATTGCACTTTACCCTTTTTTTTTATTTAAACCATGGGTTTTTTTAGACCAAACCCTAAACTATCAACCGTAACAATCCAAACTTTAAACTATCCAAAACCTAATACATCAAACTCTGGCGGATAGTCGTTCACCGTCAATTCTTCGAGAACGAACGACCGTCCATTCTAGACACGTCGGATCAGCCGCACAAATAAAGGGTGGAGACCGTCCATTCCTATGCAATGCATGGGAAAGCAGAACGAACGGCTATTTTTCAAACATATGGTCATCCATGCACAATATGGTGTCCCACACCCTTCTACCGCGACAATGATATAGAGATCTTGTTAGTTACATGGATCTCTATGTCATGGAGAAGCTGTACAGTAGAAGGAGGTTCGACCCCAGCTTTGTGATTCTCAGTCACATAGGAGAAATCGGGCGAACATGCAACAAGAACATGCCTTACTATGTGCCCATTCAGAAGATTGTTAAGCGATTTGGGATTCAGTTGCCGTCAAGAGAACAGTTGTTAACGTTTGATAAACAATCAGCGTGAACCTTTGAGGGGGGGTGAGGAGGCAGTCCTCCTCGAAGAGGACGCAGGTCCATTTGGACCGGCCGTCCCATAAATTTTTTTTAAATTTTTAAGAGAAAATACGGTCGGTTCATTAGACCGGTCGTCCTTTTCGGGGAGAGGCCGGCTGGTCCTCGGACCGACCGTATTCTCCACGGCCAAAACACATGACAAAAGTCACGGGTTTTATTTTTTTCCCGCAGAGTACGGCCGGTTTGCTGGACTGGCCGTCCTTGATAGGGAAAATCTCATTACTTTGGTCGAACCGGTCGCCCTCGCTTACTAGAGGACATCACCCATGACCAAAGTCATGGGCAATTCCCCTCCGAGAACGACCGATACAGTTGGACCGGTCGTACTCGGTGCCCCTATTTAGGAACCACTGTCCAGTTCCTCAATTCTCACCTCCGATCCTTCTCTCCTTCGCGGCCAA
>JAJTVC010000872.1:0-27835 GCA_022433055.1 Begonia peltatifolia | reverse complement strand
ATTAATCAATCACAAATTATTTATATGATTTAAGTTTATCTCTTACTGATTCAGTATTCTTGGTGCATTATTATTAGTTTCTTTATGGATTTTTTTGAAAGAATTTCTTTATGGAATGGAGTCGCATTATAGTTGGCATTCATGTCATAGAAAAATATTATCGGCAATTTATATAACAATCTTTATTAAATGTAATTGTGGTTCTAAATTTAATTTGTGGTTGAACATGCAATTTATATCAGTTTAATTCAATAACATTTATTAGTATTTTGGTTTTTTGTGTTTTATGTATTTCATCTCTGATTAAGAACTACCCTTTTTTTTTTATTCGAGGAGTAAGCTTCTGTCAGAGTGATATTATTTTGTAAGTCCCTTCTAATTTGAGGGTGCAATATCGATGGAGTTTTTGCTTTGCGGGAATTGTTGGCGTTGTTTTTAGGTTATGATTGCATCCATTGTAAGAGAATTTTGAAGATGTTATAAGCCATTCAACATACATTGAACGTGGATGTTCTTTCAGGCCGTTAATATCAGAGTTTATTTGGTTTTGTCTTACAGATGATAGTGCAAAGGAAAATGAAGTAGATCATGAACTACTGTATGAGGCAGAGTGTGCGTGGGCACAACGGGAATGGCAAATACAGCATGTTCTGTTTCCATCGATGAGACTCTTTTTGAAGCCACCAAATTCTATGGCATCAAATGGGACGATTGTACGGGTAATTTCCTTTTCTTGAACGGTTCTTTTTGACAGTGTAAATATTTGTGGAATGTTCAATGACCTCAAAACTATATGACGAATGGACTCGGGGTTGGAGCCTTGCATATTAACATATTTGATTAGTAGCTGTCTTCAAAAGGTGAAGTTATTTCGTTCCCTTCCACAGATAGCTTCATTGGAGAAACTGTACAAGATTTTTGAAAGATGTTAAGACAAGTTTAGAGCAGTAGTCGGGGGAAGATGGATGTAAAGAAGACTATCATTTTATATTCTGCGCGACTTGTAAATTTTGTTTCTAAACAATGATGCTACTCTTGCAATAGAAGATTTCAGTTCTCCAACATATTCAACTCTGCCTTCTTGCTCCTGTTTCTGAGTTATTCAGCAATTAAGTGCAGGTATGCTTGCTTTTTCTTGCAAATTCAATGTCTGCCCTCGTAATGCTAACGTGAATTTATCAAATTAATCTACTTTGCTTCTTCTCATGCTGCTAAAAACAGAACATTATAGTTTGATTTCTCAAAGGTTCTTGGACCAGCACAAATTGTTTGAATAATGGACTGTTCTCTGTTTCTTAATGGAGCTGTCTTCCACAACAAAATGTGGATGTTGGTCATCAAAGGTGGATATTTCCTTTAATTGCATTACACGGGAAGAACGCACCGCCTCACCACATAGGTGGCAATGTTGAAACCATGACAGTGGCAGTTGCCTTTCTCTTGAACCATCTCCAATCTAGCCAGTGGAAATACAGTTTATTTTATTTTAATTCTCGATGATATCACCTGCGGGCTGGGCTGGGCTGGGCTGGCGGGGACGGGGTCATTCTAAACCAAATGCAAAAGTGGTTTTGTTTGGATTTCAATGAACAAAACCCTCTTCCCCAACTAAACCCTCTCTCTGCTGCATCTGCACTCGCGCAAATCGCAATAGCCTCCAGTTTCCCGCCACCACTTTTATTCAGCTGTCCACTAAAAACGGCCGTGGATAAAGGCCTTGTCGACTGACATGCTTGGATGTGATGCAGAAGCTCTTTCGGCTCAGCACTTCTTCCTCTTCCTCTTCTTCGGCCCCTCTTTTGTATACTGCACCTAATCCCCTTTCCTTTCCACCTCGAACCCCTTTCTCTCTCACCCTTTCATCTCCACCCTCCAGGCCTCCCTTAACCTCGTAACGACTTCCTCTCCTTCTGTTTCAAAAACCCCAAAGCTCTACTCTAACCATTCTACAATGTCAGCTTCCACCTCTTTTCCCGCCGCTCGCCCATCCTTTGGGACCCCTTTTTCGAGACTTCCTGCATTTGCCCCTGTCACGAGCCGATCACTTCCAGTTGCGGCGTCGAGTAAATGCTGTATATGTCATTGTGCAATCAATACCAGAGCATCCTCAAGAGCGTGGGTTATACTGAAGGACGGCCAAATTGAGTCGAGACCCACCTGGCTGCACTCTGTTTCTGATATTTCATTTTCGTCTATGGTTGATTTGAGTCATTATTGTAAATTTGGAGGTTTGATCGATGACGATCAAGAATATTTTAGGAAATTATATTCATAAATTGAGAGACCTTTGTTCTTTGGAAGAAAAGTTAGAACACTTGAAATGTATTGAATTTTGATTTCACTTGTGTTGACTACAAAATGATATGTAAAACCTTTATTTAGGTAAAATATTTGAAGAAAATGTGTGAAATGTTGAATTCATCATGTGTAGCCACAATATGAATAGTCAATTGGACGAAACCAAATTTTGACATTTTAAATTGGCCTGTGTGAATTTTTCTTTTTCATGCTTTCATCTTCTTGAATTTGACATACTTTTAAAAGTTATTTACTGTGATAGTTTCTTCGTCAGTCAGTTATTGTCTTTAATTGTAACGTCTCGTAATTTGATCGTTATTAAATTTAACTTTTCATAAAATTTTGTTTAAAATACTTTGAAAATATCGTACATCTTAAAATGACAAAAAATGTATAAATTTTATTTGTAAAACTTCGTAGAAAACGTGCCTGAAAATATTTAAAACTATATACTTATGTACATCGTTCGTACAAAAACCATATAGACTAGCCTACAGGTCAAAATCGTCCTTAGCAACTACAAGCACTCGCCATGGACGTTCTCTGTCAACTGCACTATCGATCCTCTCGAGGCTCGATGTCCTCACCTGTGATAACGTCATCTATACCACAAGGTTAACTAATTAGCGTAATAATCAGTAAGGGATGTAAAATAGAATAAATGCTTATGAACATACTTGTAGTCATAAACCATGTCAGTTTATGTCTTTTTTTTTTTTTTTGGCTCGTCATATTGGATTGGTGCTAGAGGAAGTAAGCATACCTTGCGGTCCAACCTTACGGAACGTGTATACTTGCTCTCTAAAAAAATAAAGCAGATACACTTTATGGTCCAAAGCTTACGGGACGACTATACTCACTTCCTATCCAAATATGACAGTTACGTATTTCCTTTCATATCATTCTTTTACGAAAGCATATGCTTGAAATCATTTTCCATGAGTTTATGAAACATGATGCATAAATGTGTAAAACAAACATATTCTCAATGCCATGAATGTAACATAAATTAAACAGTGAAACAAATTCATCAATAAGCAATAAAAGCTAACATCAATATTATCAACCTAATATCCTCTACCCAACCATATATTTATACATTTCTACAATTCTATAATTCTCCAATTTATATCATTCTAGCCATTAACTTCCTAACTCTCTGTGGTGTAGGCTAATTGGTCAAAATATATGCAACATGCACTCACCTCGAGTCTTGAGTGAAATCGAGAAAATCAATCACTTTCTTATTAAGTTGCAGAACCTAAACATATACATTTTCAACATTTACTTTCAAGCAACAGGAAACCCTCTTTAACCATTCTTAGCAAATTTTTAGAAATTGTCCAATAATTTAATATAATTTCAAAATCTCATATCTTTTGCTATATATATCCGAATTCAAAAATTCTAAGCCTATGGATTCCTTGAAGATTCTACTTTAGCATGCCCAAATCAATAATTAGATAAAACTCAATGAGTTAAACCGAAATTGCAAAACCCTAATGCCCTGTAATTTCTGCAATTTTTAACTATTTATCATCACTTTACATCTTTCAGCTCTTTCATCACATAAACATGCATATTATACCATTCAAACCTCAAAACAACAAGAACAGGAGAAACCCTATACATTTTCGTGCATCTCATAGTAGGGTTCAAAAATCATCAAACGAAACCAACAAAACCTCAACTCAATCCTCATAAAGTTAACCTCTTTTCATAAACGTAACTTAAATCCACTTACCTCGAAGTTTTGTTAAAGAAAGAAGCTTTTGGTGGGAGGGAGACGTCGGCAATGGAGGAGAGAAACCGTCGGTTTTGTGTCTTCAGAAGAAACTTTTATCCTTCATCAAAAGAAAGAAGATGAAGGTTAGGAGGTGGCATCCTCTCATTTGAAGACAATCTTGTCTTCCTTTTTCCCTACCTCATTATTTTCTAACGAGTAGTTAGGTTAATCTTAATCAAATAGTAACCTATTCGGTTTCCTTTTTATTCCAACGCCCTTCCGTCAATAATTTCAACCATACCTTTTCCTCTAGTTAATAATTAACTACGAATTCTTCTAACTTTAATTCCCCCCTTTTTTTTATCATAGGGTGAAATTAAATTGTACTGAAAGGATCGATTTGTTTTCATATGGGATTTGATTGATTTGTTTAAAAATATTTTGGGTGGTAAATGAGAGTATGAATCCATCCAGACGATGGTTGTGTTCTTGAGAAGGTCTGTCGGGATCATTCACAAAAACCATGCAGAGAGTATAACATCCTATATTAAAGAGCGAGTTTACAAAGAGTTAAAAGAGGATAGTTCAAACTTAGATGTGCAGTCCGTTCAAAATAAAAAACTTGACATTTTGTGTTGAAGGAAATATTAGTGTCGGAAGAGGACAATTCCTCCGAAGAATGGCTAACGAGAGTCTCGAGCTTCGTGATCTGGTGGAAATAGTTCAAGAACCTATCAATAAATCTGGATGTTGGGTTTGACCACTTTAATATATTGTACGCTTTTTATGCTGAGCCACAAAGATATGCCTATACCTTTCAAAATTATGTATTTGTTACTAGGGTTATGCAGAAGCGAGAGTCATTTGGTGGAATCAAGCCCCTAAGGTTGCCGGAAAGGAGTGTTTTCAGTGACAGAATTGTAAGTCTTTTATAACTAAGTGGTAACTACAAATGTAATTAAGGTGTCAGTTAATTCTGTTTGTGGTTGTTTTCTAAGTCGAAGGATTGAGCCAAATTCTGATAAAAAATAAACTAGATTGATAATCATTTATCTCATCTACTTATTATAACTTAACTAAGGTTTTTGTTCGAGCTGTTCACGAAGCGAATTGGATGAACGAGATGGAGATTAGCATTTATGATTCATGGTTCGATCTTGTTGTCTCATGCTTGCCTGGACTTATACCACTGATACTTGTCATCAAAGAAAGAGAACTGAAGAAGGGGGAGTTTCTCTTGATTATCTTCGTGGATTGCATGAAAAGCATGAGAGATGGCTTTTTCCTCACCAAACTGGTAACCACGGTGTCTTATCTATTAATAATCTACCATGTCATATGGATAGATCTTTACATCCTGTCATTATTAGGGATCGAGTGTTCTTTTGAGATGGTGATCACATGCATTCCAGCATTCAAAAGGTTTTATTTTTTTACTAGTTCATTGGTGGGTTTTAAGTCTTGAGAGAACCTTTTTCCTCCCTTTTCTTGGTTTCACTTTTTTTTTTTGGTTTGATAGGTGCCTGCCTTGGTACCTGATTCTGAACCGAACATTGATTTCAGCAAAGATATTAATGCAAAGCGACTGTAAGTTAACTATTTCTTCAAAATCTATGTATAGTTCATGGGAGATTGAATTCCTCCTCCCATTTTTTTTTTGGTCATCTTTTTATGCTTTTTTATCCAAATGTAGACACATGTATATATATCTAGATTTTTTTTTATTATTTTCTAATATCACGAAGATGTGTTCTTTCATAGATTCTGGTAATGCAGGATTGTTGTATTGGATTTGTGAGGCGCCAAGGAATGACCTCAATTAACCTTGGCCAAGCGCATGGTCGAATTTCCATATTAATGAACAACCTTATGGATTTGAGGACAAATCCTTATTCACCCTAGGAGGATGATATGCCGCGGAGGCCTGTGACTCGATCACAAACCAAGGTATGTTCACCAACCAATCTTTTAACTGACAAGTTTGTTAAATCTTGCAGGTGGAGACCTTTTTGATTGCTTGGAGTGTACAGTCAAGATAGAATTTGTCTTCTTGAAGATAAATTCGTGTAACCAAGCATGTCCTGTCTTTTAAAATTATGGCAAACATTAGCCTTTTACTTTTTGTCATAAACATTAGCCTTGTAGTATTTTGGTATGTTTGCTTGCTTACTATTTATGATGGCTCGGTTAATCAAGAAGAGGCGCACATGGGTTGGATCGGGATGATCAAGGATGACACACACTGGAAGAAGCATGGCTGAGTTATGGATTGCTGGTTGGTGCACGAGGATCAAGGCTAGACCGAGTTAGCACACATGAGATCAGTAGCTGGGCTCGACCGAGCAGCAGCAGGGCGTGTGTGGATAGATGGCGTAACTGAGCAACAAATGGCGCATGGATGGGAGTTGGCGCACGCGAGATGAGTGTCGTGACCAGTGTTGAAGGAAGTTGTGTGTGCACGTGACCACGACGCTGTAGACTCTAATAGCTAGTTTTTCTCTCAAACGGCTATTTTTGTATCATCTTTTCTTTCCTTCTGCAGCTGAAACCCGATGGGTGTTGCGACTACTTAAGCCTGATTTAGAGCTTTGTAATGAGACTTTTGGAAAATTAAAATCATAGTGAAGTTTTCTTCATTTTCAAAGTGTTTTCCGAATGTTTCTTCTTGTTGCGTAATATCCGAGCATCCTTTGCATTGTCTGCCAAGTTCTGGGCTTCTTGGCGGCTCTCATTTGCCATTCTTCTTTCCAATCACCCAAGAGATTGGAAAGTAGAAGAATGTTGGAAGGCCTAGCTTAACTGTTGTTGTTTCATTCGTGCTTCGGAGGCCGCATCACCCGAGGGCGCTGTTGTTGCTTTTCGGCCCAGTAGAAAAGTCTTATCCCATCGGCCTCTTCTGAGGTAATTCCACAGTTTAGTTCTTGGCTTTGAGCCAACAAATTTTCCGTTTCCATTTCACTTCATTTCTCTGTTTTCTATTTTATGACTTCTATTTTGGAGGTGTATTCGGTTAAATCTGAGAGCACCGATCACTTCTGTTTATTTACGCTTGTCATCATCGTTTTGGGTCCGCAATCGTGTCATTCGGTATCAGAGGTTGGAACTTGCACTTTCATGATGTGTGCAATGCACGTCCCATTTGGCGCTTTGACGGAACACCGACTGAGGCGATTAGATCGTTAGGGTGAGTGGGGATGATATGTCTGACATCAAAAAATAGAGTGCTTCCTAGACTGGTAGATAAGGCTAAACCAAACCTAGAGTATTGAGCTAGCTTTTGGGTGTAGTAAGAGTTTTGTTTCTTTATCATCTTGTATCAGAGTCGAATTGCTCCGTTCGTGTTCTCTCTGTTTTTTTTTTTTCCTTAATTTGATGCTTCTGTTTTTGTCATGTTTTCACTTCTGTTTCTCACCCGCTAGTATAACATGTTTAATCATCGTACCATTCTGTTTAGTTAGCTAACATGTTTATCATTGGATCAACATATTCTGTTTTTGTTATCTTATTGTGTTTTGTTTCTATTTTCTCTTTTCTCTTTTGTTTTGTAGCATTGTTTAAGAGTAAATGTTATTTTTAGTTTATACAATTTGATAGCATTGTTTACTGTATTTTTGGTGTAAGTCTCTGCCTGAATTTGGAGTCTCCTTCGGCCAAGCAATTGGTGTAAATCCGAGGAGCATTATTGTTAGCTTGTGTTGTCTTGGCTACATGTTTTAAGCCACAATTTAAAGTGTATGTTTGCTTACGTGTTTTATCGTGTTTAGTGATAGCCTATAAAGACAATTAGATGACATAAACCATAAGCTTGAGTACCTAAGTCTGTGATGACCCGAATGTGTACGTATGAGGACTGCGGGGCAAAGCTCGGGACGTAAACCGAGTGTAGGCAAATCCCGGACTTGATTATAGGCAAATCCTGGGTCGTGGAAAAGGGGTCGTTACAATCTCACATCGCTTAGGGAGGTATATGGAAATGAAACATATGTAAGGAAACTCTCCCAAGTTAGTAAGACGCGTTTTGGAGCACAAATGACAACGGATTCCTTAAGAACTTCGAAATTAACAGTGTTCCGGCGAGAGCAGTACCATCTTGGGTGACCGACTGTGAAGTTCTCGTCAAACAAATTCGTGAGGGGAGGATGGTGCTCAAGCCCAGCACGCCCATCATGTCAAGCGCCAGCCCACTTGACCCACTTAGCACCATCCTCGGCCACTAAGTGTTGCACGCATCTCCCATCATGTGCGCGCCGCCTATCATGTGACTATGGGTGTGACAAACCACCCCCACCAATTGAAGTCGATGCCCTCATCGACTGCCGATAAGTGAGAACGCACCAGTTCACCAACTGCCCATAGTATAGTGTCCTTCTCCCAAGGTTAACCTCCTGGTTTTTTGCCAAGATTGTTCTGTGATCTTGATGGAAGTATTGTATGCCTCTAGTTTGATGATCTAGAGAGAACTTTTGATTATACCCATATTGATCATAGTGGATTGTTAAGCGGCTTAAAGGGATCCTGTGGTTTTTACTCTCGTTGTTATTGTTTTTTGAACGACGTTGTCGAATTCAGCTTTGAATGGTGTTATCTCGATGGATTTAGTCAAGAGTAGTGTGTTGAATGAGGAGATGAGACGAAAGGTACAAGGTTCTTCTTCGCAATTCGAGGTGTTGGTTACCGAATCGAGGGGGAGGAGTCAATGTCATGAATCGAGTGATCGTAGCACATCACGTGGGGCTTCCAACAGGTGGACACAATTTGAGTGTCATCATTGTGGTTTGAAGGGCCATATCAAGAAACATTGTCGAAAGCTGAAAAAGGAGAATAAAAAGAAAAACAATAACAATGCCACCACCACCAACAACAATGAAGGTAAAAATCATGATGATGCTGCTATTGTAGATGATTTCCTTATTGTTTGTGATAATGATGCTGAGAATGTTAATGTATCTTGTGATGAGATGGATTGGATCGTGGATACTGGTGCTTTTAGTCACGCTACCTTAAGACGAGAACTTTTCTCAACATATGAGACCGTCGATTTTGGTATTGTTCATATGGGAAATAGTGGTTAAGCTAAAGTGGTTGGAATAGGTGATGTTTGGATGATGTAGGTTTTTGCAATTCCTTTTCAAGTGATGAATGGAAGCTTAAAAAGGGATTGATGGATGTTGCAAAAGGCAAGCGGCGTTTGAATTTATATGTCATCAGGTTTGAAAATGATTCTTCTTTCGAGCTGTGGCACAAACACTTGGCTCATATAAGCGAGAAAAGTTTATCTATGTTGGTTAAGAAGAATGTGTTATGTGGAGTTTCAAATGCACACTTGAAAAGGTGTACACATTGCTTGGTGGGGAAACAAAGACGGGTGTCGTTTAGATCGTTTGCATAGAAAAGAAAGTTAGAATTACTAGACTTGGTACATTCCGATGTGTGTGGGTTGATGAAGTCAAGGTCACTAAGTGGTGCGTATTACTCTGTAACCTTTATCGATGAATATTCTCGAAAAGTTTGGGCTTATACATTGAAGACGAAAGATAAAGTGTTAGATACTTTCAAAGTGTTTCAAGCTTCGTCGAGAGGGAAATCGAAAAAAAGTTGAAGTGTATTTGATGTGCCTCAGAGGGCTATCACTCGATCACCAACCAAGGCGCGAGCTTTATCAAACCTATTAACTAACAAGTTCAATTCTTTTGTAGGAATTACAGGTGTCGAATGCCTCTTCACGGATTTAGAATGTGACCCGAGCACAAAGGACAAAGATTAACCCTTGCACTTGCTATCGTGAGAGCTAAAGGTGGAAACACATGAAGAAGATATTTGTCTCCCTCAAAATTGATTTGTAATTGAATTTTATTCGGCAAACATTCGCCTTATGTTTTTGTTGGCAAACATTCGCCTTCCTATAATGTTTTATAGTTGCATGCATCCTTAGGCATTATGATTAGATGTATGTTAAGTTAGATGGTGGTTAGAAGCAACAATTGGGCTAGAGTTTAGCAGCACACTGATGTAATAAATGGGTCAAAGCTTGAAGAGTGATCTGGTGTGCAAGTGGCCAAGAATGACAAATCATGTGGCCCATTTCGAAGCCCAAGCCCATTCTAACATTCAGCCACCCTGGGTCTATAAATAAATGGCTATTGGTGTGTGTAAAGGTTGTTGAATCTATGAGAATAGCCCCTTTTATGTTCAGCCGAAGTAGCTTGAAGCTTGGTGAACGGTAAGGCTCGGTTCGGTCAAGAACCGAGAAGGAGTGCATCTCCTTGAGATTTCAAGCCCGAGGTTGCTTGAATAGCCGTCGTTCCACTCGTCTTCCCTCTCTTTTCCAAAGAAGGATACACGAAAAGAGTGACCAGAAACCAGTTCCGTTTACTGCCGTCTTCCTTCAGAAGATCGTTATGCTGAGAGTCTAAAAGGGTTGCTCATCGGATAGCATTCGATTTTCTGCTCATTTTGTTTTTCCATTTCGTTTGTGGGTGAAACACGACTCATTCGAGGTGGAATCGTGTCAGTATTCAAACGGATAACGGGGGAGAGTACATTGGCCGAAAGAATGAATAGGACATTGGTGGAAAGGGTGGGGTGTTCGCTTTCACAAGCAAAGTTGTCAGGTGAAACATTGAGTACGGTGGTACATGTGCTAAACCTCACACCATGTGTTCGATTGAATTTTGATGTGCTGAACCGTGTTTGGAGTGGTAAAGATGTATCTTATGATCATTTACGGGTATTTGGGTGTATGGCTTACGTGCATGTTCCCAAAGACGAGAGATCAAAGTTGGAAGACAAGACCAAGAAGTGTGTGTTTGTCGGATATGGGCTTGATGAGATTGGATATCGGTTCTTTGATCTGATTCTTAGGAAGCTTGTTCGTAGTCGAGATGTTGTATTCATGGAGGATTATACCATTGAAGATATCGACAAGGTGGACAAGGTTGTTCCTACTCAAACAAATGAATAGATGGTTTGTTACGCCCCATTTCTCATGGTACATGAAGGCAAGGGTCAATTGGCCCAAAGGTGAGGAGGAGCCGGGCTACTCCTCGGGTGCGCGGAAGCGAGAGGCACGCGGCTCGCAATGAGCGCGCTGCAACTGGGCACGTGGCCCACTAAATCACACAAGGTGCGTAATCCATGAAGCAGACATGGGCCAGAGGGCAGATCTGTGAAGCTATGCAAGTAAATGCTAAAATGGCTAAGTGTTGGGCAGAGCATTTAGTGAGGCAGCAGTTACACGCACGCGGTACGCACACAGGGCGTACTCGGCACGCAGCTGGCGCACGCGGTGCGTGCAGCCGGGGCGTTACGCACTAGTGGGGCGCCAGCGTTATGAGGGCACGCAGTTGGCACACACGGAGCAGACACGGACTGGACACGGCTTGGGGATAGCCGTTGGGGCGTTACAGCGGGTGACGTAGCCGTTGGCCCGCGGACATAGCCGTTGGTGAGGCTTACACCTTGGCAGCTAGCCATTGGCGTGAGGCGTTACGAGCGCACGCGGGACGCGGCAGACACACGGGACTGACACGGCGTGCCGAATAAGCGCTGGTAAAGGGCGCTGGGCGCGGGATGCACTCTTCAGTCGGGGCGCGCTGGGCAGACTGGCGACCGAGCCTTGGTACACGCGGCATGCATTAATGGCGCGCACGCAGCAGACATTGATGGCACGTGGCGAGCATCAATGCTGCGCGCACCAGGCGGGCGGCGGACATTCAAGGCATGCGTGCGGCCGACATTCAAGAGGGGCATCCGAGGACATTAAGTGAGGGCGGCATATTGATGTCCATTGTAATTTATGGCCGGGACATTTTATGTATAAAAGCGTTATGAGCCACCAATCTAAAAGTATCCGGGAAATGAGTTCCTAGAGCTATTGTAGTGTGTTGTGAGCGAGTGTCCTAATCTTTTTGTTTGGAATAGAAAGAGGGTTGAGAGGTTTTGCTCCCGTAAACACTTATCTTACTTTCTAGTTAAATTCTGCAAGCACCAACGAGGAGGAAGGCTGGTCAAGTCAGGGACTTGGCGCCGTACATCCCATCAAGAAGGCGAAAATTCTAGGTGCGAATTTGGGGGTGTGACAATTCTAGGTGCGAATTTGTCGGTATATCAATCGCAACATTGGAGGATAGGCCATTGGTGGTGGACATTCGATTGATGAAGAAGGAAATGGGCGATTTCCAAGCGTCGGTGGAGCGGACAATTTGGCTATCGAGCAACATGTCGTGGACACCGTTGATCGCATAGACAAGGAGCTTGCCAAGATAGGCAAGAACGCGGTTGGAGGCTCAAGTTGAAGATTAGCTACCTCGGCGGCACAATACAAGGTACCGAAGCCTAAACCCCACAATGGTAATCGCAATGCAAAGGAGTTGGAGAACTTTCTTTGGGACATGAAGCAGTACTTCATGGCCGCTAGCATCGAGGAGGAAAGCCATGTAATGATTGCAAGCATGTACTTGGGAGGTGATGCAAAGCTATGGTGGCGCCAAAACCAGAACTGGGAGCCAGTCATTGACACATTTGAGGCGCTTGAGAGCGAGCTCAAAGACCAATTCTTACCGCTCAATTCAGAATGGATCACGAAGGAGGCGCTAAGAAAGCTAAGAAAAACGGGCACAGTGCGCGACTACGTGAGGGAATTCAGCTCACTACTACTCGACATCAACAACATGCATGACAACGATAAGCTATTCAACTTCATGACGGGGCTATAACCGTGGGCCCAAGCGGAGCTAAGACAGCATGGAGTGAAGGACGTGCTAGCAGCTATTTCGGTTGCTGAGAGTCTTGTGGACTACAAGACTGCTCCCTCGACGGAAAGAAGGAAAGGCAAAGAAGATAGGTGCGGAGGCAAGGCAAGTGGAGGAGGCACGGACAAGGGTAAGACGGCCCATAAAGCTTCAAGTTCTAAGGGACCTGATCACTCCCAAAAGAAGAAGTCAGGGTGCTTTATATGTGGCGGCTCCCACTATGCAAGAGAATACCCGAGGCGGGAGGCATTATCCGCGGTACGCACGCAAGGGGGTGAATCCGAGGAGTAAGACAAACCACGAGTGAATCTAATCCAGCTTGTCAATGCTATCTCTAGTGGAGGCACGGGGCTGACACAAAAGGGACTAATGTATGTCAATGTGAAGATCCAAGGGAGACGGATCCGCACTATGTTGGAAACCGGGGTGACCAACAACTTCATCTCGAGCAAGAAGGCGAGAGAGCTTGGCTTGGAGCTGGCCAAGAGTGACACGAGGATTAAGGCTGTCAACTCGGGGGCACAGCCTATTAAAGGTACGGCTAAACCTTTATGTGCATGGGAGAGTGGCGACGGGAGTGCCCACTCATAGTGGTCCCACTAGACGATTTTGAGCTTATTTTGGGGCTCGAATTCTTCCGGCAAGCCAAGGCGATGGTCTTGCCACATCTTGGCGTATTGGTTATCCAAGATGACCTAGCACCATGCATGGTAAAGATAGAGACACACAGAGGTAATATTATGCAGTCATCTCTTCAATTAAAGACGAGCCTTAAGAAGGGCGAGACTACCTTTCTGGCGACGTTGAGGGAGGTCAAGGAGGACCAGACTAGCAAGGTGCCTAAAGAAGTGCTACGAGTACTCGAGGAGTACGAGGATGTGATGCCATCGGAGCTACCAAAGAAGCTTCCACCAAGGCGTGGTGTGGATCACAAGATTGAGCTAGAACCCAGGGCGGTTCCACCAGTACAAGCTCCTTACCGCATGTCACCTCCGGAGTTGGCGGAACTACGGCGCCATATGGGGCACCGGTGCTATTTCAGGGAAAGAAGGATAGGGCGCTTCGGATGTGCGTAGACTACCGAGCGCTAAACAAGGTGACCATAAAAACCAGGTACCTGATTCCTAATATAAGTGACCAGTTTGACATATTGGCAAAGGCGACCTACTTCACCAAGCTGGACCTGCGCTCAGGATATTGGTAGGTGCGGATCGCGGATGGTAATGAGGCAAAGACTGCTATGGTGTCACGCTACGGGTCCTATGAGTTTCTGGTTATGCCCTTCGGCCTAACCAATGCGTCGGCCATGTTTTGCAACCTGATGACCGAGGTGCTATACGACTTTTTGGACCGCTATGTGGTGGTCTACCTGGATGACATAGTCGTCTACAGCGAGTCACTTGAGGAGCACATACAACATTTAAGGCAAGTGTTTGAGCGGCTACGGCAACACTCATTGTATGTGAAGCGGGAGAAGTGCGAATTTGGCACGGAGGAGATCAATTTCCTCGGCCACTACATAAGACGAGGTGAGATTCGCATGGATGGTCGAAAGGTGGAGTCGATCAACAGATGGACCGCACCCACCAAGGTAACCGAGTTGAGATCATTTTTAGGTCTAGCTAACTACTACTGCAAGTTCATTGCGGACTATTTCAGAATAGCAAGCCCATTGACAGACTTGTTGAGGAAGGGGTACACTTGGCAATGGACGGACTCATACCAAGAAGCATTCGAGTAACTCAAGGGAGCGGTGTCTTCCAAACCGGTGTTGAAGTTGCCAAATTTTGCAGCACCATTTGAGGTGCACACCGATGCGTCGGACAGAGCTATTGGAGGGGTTCTAACACAATACGGTCATCCAGTGGCATATGAGAGCCGCAAGCTCAAAGGGGCGGAAGAGAGGTATTTGGCCCATAAGAAAAAGATGGTGACGGTAATTCATTGCCTTATGACGTGGAGGCACTATTTGTTGGGAACCAATTTCGTGGTGGTGACGGACAATGCCGCCAACACATATTTCTGGACGCAGAAGAAGTTGTCGGCCAAGCAAGCACGGTGGCAGGAATTCTTGGCCGAGTTCGACTTCACTTGGTTGCACAAGGCGGGCACTGAGAATAGGGTGGCTGATGCCCCTGAGTCGAAAGACACATGAAGAGACCTTGGCATCTATCACTAAGGTACAATCTAACCTTGTTGATGAAATCAGGGAAGCTGCAAAGGAGGATCCAGCATATATTCGGGTGGCAAGCCAAGTGAAAGAAGGCTTGGTTCGAAGATATTGGCTAGAGGACGGCTTGTTGAGAGGCTGAGGCAACCGGGTACTTGTTCCAAGTGCAGGAGGCATCCGGCAGTGCATATTGAGGGATACTCATGATACTAGATGGGCGGGCCGTCCGAGCGTTGAGCGCATGACAGCACTATTGGCTCGTACTTATACGTGGCCAAGAATGAGGGAGGACATAGAGCTGTACATTAAGACTTGTCTAGTGTGTCAAGTAGACAAGACGGAAAGGAAGAAGGAAGCCGGGCTACTTCAACCTCTTCCATTCCCGGAGAAGCCGTGAGATTCGGTTTCAATGGACTTCATCACGAGCTTTCCATCAATCGGGAGGATGGGAACAATCATGGTCGTGGTGGATCAGTTCTCCAAGTATGTTATATTCATGGGAGTGCCGAAGGGGTGCTCGGTACATGACGCAGCGGAGCACTTTTTAAAGAGAGTGGTGAAAATATTTGGACTCCCCCGTGAGATCATCGGTGACAGGGATTCAAGGTTCACGGGCAAGTTTTGGACAACATTATTCAAATTATTGGGGACGGAGCTCAAGTTTTCCACAGCAAATCACCCTCAAACCGACGGGCAAACGGAAAGCACTAATGCAATACTCGAGGAGTACTTGCGGCATTTCGTGTCGGCTACTCAAAGGAATTGGTTGGAGCTATTGGATGCTGCCCAATTTTCTTACAACATACACAAGTCCTCATCGACCGAGATGAGTCCAGCGGAGCTAACACTCGGATTTCATCTGGCTACACCATTAGTGATCGCACAAAGTAGGGAGGAGCGGGGCTCTTGCCCGACCACGTATCAATATGGCTTGGACCGGAAAGAGCTTATTGAGCAAGCCCGAGATAGCTTAGCAAAGACATAGCATCGGATGAAGAAGTATGCTGATGGGAGGAGGAGGATGCTAGAGTTCAAAGAAGGGGACAAGGTTCTTTTGAAACTCACTCCACAACTTGGAAGAAAGTCAATGATCAGGGATTCCACAAGGGGTTACTTCCAAGATATGAAGGACCATTCGTGGTTACTAAGAGAGTTGGGTCGGTGACCTACCAATTGCAACTTCCGGAGAGGTTCAAACTTTATCCGAACCTTCCATGTAAGTTTCTAAAACCTTATCACCAGGGGGATCGGCTACAAGTGCAAAAAGCACCACTCGGGGTGCAGGTGGAGTTCTCGAAGAAGATCGCCAAAATCCTTGATCACCGAACCATGCGAGGCAGCAAGAAGGATGAGCGGCAGGAATTTTTAGTGCAATGGGAGGATGAAGAGGAGGCCACATGGGAAAGAGATATCAACCTATGACAATTGGAGGGGCAGATCACCGACTACCTAGCTTGGGTGTCGACGAGGCCGTCGACTTCATTCGGTGGGGGTGGATTGTTACGACTCATTTCCCATGGTACATGAAGGCAAGGGCCAATTGGCCCAAAGGTGAGGAGGAGCCGGGCTACTCCTCGGGTGCGCGGCAGCGAGAGGGCGCGGCCCGCAATGGGCGCGCTACAGCTGGGCATGCGGCCCGCAATGGGCGCGCGGCCCACTAAGTAGCACAAAGTGCGCAGTCCATGGTGCTAAAATGGCTAAGTGTTGGGCAAAACATTTAGTGAGTCAACAGTTACACGCACGCGATGCGCACATGGCACGCGGCTGGCGCAGCCGGGGCGTTACGCACTAGCAGGGCGCCGGAGTTATGAGGGCACGCAGTTGGCACACACGGAGTAGACATGGACTATACACAACTTGGGGATAGCCGTTGGGGTGTTACAGCGGGTGACATAGCCGTTGGCGCCCAGACATAGCCGTTGGTAGGACGTTACACCTCGGCAGCTAGCCGTTGGCGCGAGACGTTACAAGCGCGCGGGACGTGGCAGGCGCGCGGGACGTGGCAGGCACGCGGGACGGACACGACATGCCGAATAGGCACTGGGCGCGGGATGCACTCTTTAGTCGAGGCGCGCTGGGCAGACTGCGACCGAGCCTTGGCGCACGCGGCATGCATTAATGGCGCAGACGCGGCAGATATTGATGGCGCACGGCGAGCATCAATGCTGCGTGCACCAGGCGGGCGGTGGGCATTCAAGGCGCGCGCGCGGCCGACATTCAAGAGGGGTATCCGGGGACATTAAGTGAGGGCGGCACATTGATGTCCATTGTAACTTATGGCCGAGCCATTTTGTGTATAAAAACCTTATGAGCCACTAAGCTAAAGGTATCCAGGAAAGGAGTTCCTAGAGCTATTGTGGTGTGCTGTGAGCGAGTGTCCTAGTCTTTTTGTTTTGAATAGAAAGAGGGTTGAAAGGTTTTTCTCCCATAAACACTTGTATTACTTTCTAGTTAAATTTCGCAAGCATCAACGAGTAGGAAGGCTGGTCAAGTCGGGGACTTGGCGCCGCAGATCCCATCAAGAAGGCGAAAATTCTAGGTGCGAATTTTAGGGTGTGACAGTTGACATGGATCCAATTTCAATTGCTCCTACCCCGATAATCACCGATGACGTTACAATTGAAAATCAAGGTATGGATGTACATGTTGGTAATCTTTTAAATACTAATGATTTTGTTGATATTGATTCTAGCATTGACACTAATGTTGAAAATGGCGATGAACAAGAGAATGAAAATGTTGATAAATTCATTTCTTCTAATGAACCAAGGCGGTCTACTCGATAGAGACGTCCTTCGATTAGGTACCAGTCACATGAGTATGTGTTTCTCAACGATGGTGGAGAACCCGAGAACTTTCAAGAAGCGTTAGAAGATGAAAACAAAAAGGAATAGATAGATGTCATGGCGAATGGGATGCAATCCCTTAGTGAGAATAATACTTTCGAGCTAATAAAGTTGCCTAAAGGCAAGAATGCCTTGAAAAATCGATAGGTATATCGAATGGAGGAAGATGAGCATACTTCACAACTTCGATACAAGACTCGGTTGGTAGTGAGAGGCTTCTCGCAAAGAAAATGTGTTGATTATGATAAGATTTTTGCTCCCGTAGTGAAAATGCAATATATTCGTGTGGTTCTTGGTTTAGTTGCTAGTCTTAATTTAGAGATTGAACAAATGGATGTGAAGACGACCTAGATTGAACAAATGGATGTGAAGACGACCTTTCTTCACAGGGACTTACAAGAAGAGTATACATAGAGCAACCAGAGGGTTTCCAAGAAAAAATGAAAGAAGGCTATGTTTGCAAATTGGTGACGAGCCTTTACGGTTTGAAACTAACACCACGACAATGGTATCGGAAGTTTAGTTCGGTAATGGTTGAACATGGGTACAAGATGAACAAAATTGATCATTGTGTTTTTGTGCGAAAATTCTCTGATGGTGATTTTATTATTTTTTTGCTTTATATCGACGTTATGTTGATTGTTAGAAGGAACATTTCAAGAATTAATGAGCTAAAAGAGATTTTGAGTGAGTCATTTGCTATGAAAGATTTGGAACCAGCGCATCAAATTCTTAGGATTCAAGTAATCCGTGATCGAGATGCCAAAAAATTGCATTTATCACAAGAAAAGTACATTGAGAAAGTTCTTCAACGCTTCAACATGGATAAAACTAAAACGGTGAGTGTTCCTCTTGCTTCCCACTTTAAGCTTAGTCATAATCATTGTCCTATCGATGATGAGAAGTTGTCTATGAAGAATATTCCATCTTCTTCGGTGGTTGGTAGTTTGATGTACACTATGGTTTGCACAAGACACGATATAGCGCACGCTATTGGAATGGTAAGTAGATATCTTTCGAATTCGGGAAGACACCATTAGGAGGCCGTGAAATGGATTATGAGATATCTTCGGGGAACGGCAGAGCTTAGACTAACTTTGTGATGTGAGAAGGCTATGTTGGTTGGCTTTACAAATTCGGATTTGGCTGGAAGCTTGGATGATCGAAAATCTACTTCGGGGGATATAGTGACTTTTGCAGGTGAAGCCGTGGCTTGGTAATCTAAATTACAAAATTGTGTTGCTCTTTCTACTACCAAAGTCGAAGAATTGTTATGGTTGCAAAAGTTCACGATGGAATTTTATTTTAAACAACAAAGGTATGTCTTATTTTGTGATAATCAAAGTGCAATTCATCTTGCGAAAAATTTTTCTTTTCACTCAAAGTCAAAACACATTGAAATTTGTTATCATTGGATTCGTGAAGTTTTAGATGATAAGATGTTGGAACTTGAAAAGATTCACACAGATGATAATAAATTGAATATGTTGACAAATGTGTTGTCGCGGAACAAGTCTAAGTTTTGTTGCTCGGTTGCCGGGTTGACAATGCCCTCCAACTAGTCAGTCGGGAGAGTTTGTTGGGTTTTTTCCTCCTAGTTAGAGGAGCCCAACTTGATGGTGCCTTATTTTAGGCTAATGTCATGAATAATATATTAAGAAGACCTAATCTCATTTAGGTGTGTGTTTATTCACAAGAGAGAAGAGAGAAGAGAGAAAACAATATCTATTTTCGGAGTTTCTTGCAATATCTATTTTAAGTTTGAACCGTTGGATCGACTTGACACTTTCATAGATTGTTTATGACATCTGGGGCTACATTTTAAACGGTGGAGATCTGTTTTTGTGATTTCTAAGCCTGTCCGACAAAAGAAAAACAGGACTGCATTGATTTGAGTACCCATTTATTAACTTCATTTTGCTTGCTCTTTCTTGTGTCTTGTTGCTTGCTAAGATTGTTATATGATTTTGATGAAAGTATTGTATGCATCTAGTTTGATGATCTGGAGAGAACTTTTGATTGTACCCATATTAATCATAGTGAATTGTTAAGCGGCTTATACAGATCCCGTGCTTTTTACTCGTTTTGATAGGTTTTCCACGCTAAAAATTGTTCTGTATTGTGAGTATGATTTTATTGATAGTTATTCAATTTTCTCATACTCAAATAATTAAAAAAATTATCTTTGATTCGAACTTCCGTTGCGACGAACACTTTCCCAACAATTAGTCTATACTATTAAGTTTACAATCTAGAGTCAAATACATTACTCAACTTTCAACTAAATTTACCTGTTTTATTTTCTACTCGTTTGGTCACTGTGGTATGATTAGACACAATTGATTGATTTTATATGAACTATTGCCTTGTTGAAGGTACGCGCGGCAAGTTGCAGAGTTTTTTAAGTTTGTGAAAAAGAAAAATGAACTTTCACAAGAAGCAGGCAATGAAGAGAGTGGCAAAGGAGGTCAACCTAAGGTTATGCTACCACATAAAGGGACAGGGGTACCTGATGGAAAGCACTTTACAGAATCAGCTCTGACGTCATTGGATTTAAGGCTAGCCATGACCTTCATGTCAGGCTAGCTTTTCCATATCTATGCCATTGTTTTCTATGTAAAATCCCAGATTCAAGTCGAGACCCTTCAGTTTTTGTTGGGTGCGTTTCTGGTGGTGTTCCCTGATGTTAAAAATGGTCATCACTTACTTGCCCTTGGGAGGAATGAAGAGCAAATTAGATGATTTGGTTATCTGATTTGCCTGGTTGTTCAAAAAAATCTTACTGGTAATATGGGATTGGCTTCCCATCGTATATTCGTGCTTAGTTTGGTGGTCATCTGTGTCCTCTGAAATGTATTAGTGTCATTGTCTAGCGATCTCCTCTCATGCTGTGAACTATGATGTTAAAATGCAGTGAAATCAAATGTAGTTGCACCCTCTCAGGAGATTTTCCTTCACATTTGGTTTGGCATTCCACATTTTATTTTTGTTATAAAAAAAAATATACGCTGTTAGTTGATCCATTGAACTCTTCGGGCTGTACATTATTTTTTCCCCCGATGCATTGGGTTGCTCCTCTAGCAAGAGTAAGTGATTGGCACTGAAGGCTACCAATGATTGTAAGGTATTCTATCAAATTTGTAAAGATAGTACGTGAAGTAGATGGCATGGCGTGTAGAGTAGCATCATGCTTAGTGTCACGGTCTTACTTTCAAGAAGGTTAATAATACCGTGTGGCACCCACTGTTACAATTTCAATGGGTCAGCCTATGAGCGCACCAACAACGCCGAGTGCCCATTTCACTAGAGCGGGCTTTTTGTCTATCGAGTAAGCAATGAAAGGACAAGATTAGTAGAAAAATACATCAGTTAGTATTGTGAGCATAAGAAAGAGTGTGTAAAGCTTGTTCATTGATTGACAACAAATTACATTGATGGGTAGGGAGGACTTACGTGCTATCATACCTCTCCCCCTAAAGAGCAATCTAGACCATCTCCACTATAGCAGAAGTATACATGCTACAGTGGCGAGTAGTCACTTACAAAGAAAAAAAAAAGAAACAGATACAACTAAAATGCTTAAAAAAGCAAATAAATGTACCTAACAACATGGGCGGCCATAGACAACATGCCTTAGACAATCCTAGACCTTGACATTCTCCCCTATTTGAGCTGTTGACGTCCTCGTCAACTCTGCTTATTTTTTAATTCTTTGATCTTCTGTACTGAGTTCTTTAAGTCTTCCGCTTTTTCCCAAGATATTTTGTCATCTCCTAGTCTTTTCCACCTGATGAGATATTCCTGGTATTGTCGTCGACCTATTCTGATGCTTCAATCTGCAAGGATTTTTTTAACTTCCTTCTTTTTTTGGTTGTTGATGGAGATATTTGGTCTGGTGATGTTATTTCTTTTCTTGTCTTCGTCGTCTGGGTGGTAGGGTTTTAAGTTGCTGACATGGATCACTGGTGGATTTTGAGCCACGACGGCAGATTAACTCTATAGGACGTTCTTCCGATCTTCTTGATGACTTTAATAGGACCTTCATATTTTCTGATAAGTAGCTTGTCTTTCTTCCCCCTGTAGCGAAGTTGCTCAGGTAACAACTTAATCAGCATCAAATCTCCAGCGTTAAACTCCATTGGTCGCCGTTTCCTATCTACCCACTTCTTCATATGTTTAGAGGCTCATTCCAGGTAAGCACGAGCTATCTCTGCATTGTGCTTCCATTCTTTAGAGAAGTTGTATCCCTTTGGTCTCTTTCAAGAATAAGGTTGTTCTAAGGTGTGGAGCATGATTGGTTGTCTGCCGCAAACCACTTCAAACGGACTCATTCCCGTTGAAGAGCTCTTCTGACAGGTAAAATAGAATTGCGCCACATCAAGTAGACTCGACCAATTCTTCTGATTAGTATTGATGAAGTGTCGCAGATATTCTTCAAGTAAACTGTTGAAGCATTCTGTCTGACTATCTGTTTGGGGGTGATAACTGGAAAAGATATTCAACTTGATCCAAGTAACTGAAATAGTTCCACCTATAAAGACCCAGTGAATCGGGGATCTCTATCACTAACAATGTTTTGAGGAATTCTCTATTACTTCACTATATGCTTGAAGAAGAGTTGAGCGGTTGTCTCTGCAAGACAGTGTTTCGGAGCAGCAATGAATGTGGCATACTCAGAAAATCGATCGACAACCACTAATATTGCTTCAAAGTCGTTGGCAGATGACAAGTTCGTAATGAAATCCAAGGAAATGCTCTCCCAAGGTATATCTGGTACTAGTAGAGGTTCTAGTAGGCTCGCAATCTTGTTATTTTCTACCTTGTCTTGTTGACACACCAAACATGTTTTGGTGTACTGCATAACATCACCCTACATCTGGTGTCAGTAGTATCCTCTTTTCAAGAGAACATAAGTCCGCTGCCATCTCGCATGACCGGCCCACAAAGTGTCATGGCATTCACGCAAAAGGATACGCCGTAAGTTATTGCTTCGGGGTACATACAAACAGTTTCTTTTTGTGAAGAGCAAGTCATTTTCAATCCAAAACTGTCGAGTCTTCCTTTCTTTCACAAGTTGCATGACCGCCCGAGCTGCGGGATCGTCTTGTAAACTATCTCAAATACAATCTTTCAAAGATCCATTAACTTTGCTTGCTTGAAGTTGAGATAGATAACATAGGCTTGCGCACTCTGCCTTCCGACTCAATGCATCAACTACCTTATTGTTTTAGTCTGACTTGTGTTCGAAGTGAAAATTGAATTCTGAAATTAATTCGTGCCAACGTGCCTGTTTGGCTGAGAGTATTGGTTGCTCAAAGAAATGACAAATTGAGCTGTTGTTTGTCTTTGCGACGAACTTCGACCCAAGCAGATACTGTCTCCACACATGGAGACAATGTACTACAGCCAACATTTCTTTTTCGGAGGCAATGTATTTTCTCTCTGCCTCTTTCAACTTGCGACTTTCAAAGGCAATAGGATGGTCGTTCTGCAACAGTACTCCTCGTAGAGCAAAATCTAAAGCATCAGTCTCTACTTCGAAGGGCTGAGTGACATTAGCTAGTGCGAGCACAAGCTCCTGTATAATAGCTTCGTTCAGATCAGCAAAGGATTTTTGGCATTCAGAGTTCTACGTCTAAGACACTCCTTTCTTTAAGAGTTCTGTTAGGGGTGCGGCTCTCTTCGAAAATCTTTCTACAAATCGTCTATAATAATTGGCAAGCCCGAGGAAAGACACAGTTCAGTGACAGATGCTGTGGTCTTCCAATCTTTGATCGCTCTTATCTTCTCAGTGTCCATGTGAAGACGACCATGTTCAATAATGTGGCCAAGAAATTCGATGTTCTCCTGAGCAATGAAGTATTTTTCTTTCTTCACATATAGTTGGCTTTCCTTTAACTTTTCGAGAACTAGGCGGAGATGAGTTTTATATTCTTCTAGGGTTTCGACGACGAACTTATCAAGGTACTCATGGAATACTTGATTCATGAGGGTGCAGAAGGTTGCAGATGCGTTTGTGAGCCTGATAGCATTACCAAGAATTCGAAGGCTTCATACATTGTTACGCATGTTGACTTGGGTTCATCGCCCTCTACAATTCTTACTTGGTAATGGCCAGACCGCAACTCAAGTTTGGTGAAGTACTTGGCCTTATATAATTAATCGAAAAGATCAGTGATGAGCGGGATGAGATACTTGTTGCGTATCGTGACTTTGTTGAGTGCTCGGTAATCTATACACACTTCCATCCTTTTTCTTTTGGAACAACACGGGTGCTCCAAAAGGTGCTTTAGCAGGTTTGATGAATCTGGCATCAAGTAACTCGTCTAATTGCTTCCTTAATTCTCCCAGAGCCATTTTATACGGCACCTTTGCAGGAGATTTAGATCCTGGGCTCAGTTCAATTTGATGATCGATGTCTCTTTGCGGACGTAAAGTCTTGGGTAAGCACTCGGACATGGTACCCCTGAACTCTTCTAAGACTTGAAAAATTTCAGGGTGTATTATTTCCTCCTTTTGCTTGTTTATCTCCAACGAAACAATCATATAAGTTGGATCATTATACTTCAGCCCTTTCTTGAATTGCATGTCAAAGATCGTCTTTATGTTGTTAGCATCTGGTTGTTTAAGAATCGCAGAAACAACAGTTGGATTGTTACTTGTGCTAACTAAACATTTTGCTGAGGGCATTGGGATGACTTTATGTTCTATTAAGAATTTCATCCCTAAGATGGTGTCAAAGTTGTCCATCTGTGCTACGACAAAATCAATGAGTCCTGTGTATGAGCTGAGTTTCAACTGGACTCTCTTTACGACCCTGAACACCGACATCGCTTTTGCATTCACCGTTTTCATCCTACCATCATTCTTTTCTAGCTTCAAACCGAGACAGTGAGCTTCTTTCCCCGTAATGAAATTGAGTAGCTCCGTAGCTCTTGAGTCTATCATTGTACTCTTAGTAGACTTATTATTGATGGATGACTCTACATACATGATACCTTTATCTTGGGTCTTCTTCAGCTCTTCTATATGTTGTTGTACGACTGACAAGAATGTCATAGCCCCAATTTCTGCAAGTTCGGTGGCTTCTTCTTCGACAACTTCTTTAACCGACTTGTCATCATGAATCGAAGTTTGTAAGGCAGTTAGGGCCGATCTATGCGGACACTCAGTTACCTTTGCACAGAAAACATGATATAGGCCTATTTGTTGGTCGTTGGTTACTAGCACTTCTTGGTGCTTCGTAACCTTCTTTTGGGACAAATGATTTTTTTTCAACAGTTTCTGTGTTCGGTTTCTGGAACTTGATAGAGTTTGAGCTACTAGGAGTGTCCTTCTTTAGCTCAGGGTTTTCGGTGTTATAATCAAACAATCGCTCTACTACGGCAAGTACACTTAAAAGATTTTATACTCTTTATTCATATAATTTGGTCTTGGCACAAGGTTTAAGACCTTCAATGAGGGTAAAGATCTTATCTTTCTCTGACATATCTCTAATATTTAACATGAGTCCTGAAAACTGTTTGACCTATTCGCGAAGACTTGCAGTTTGCTTTAATTCTTAGAGTAGTCTACGAGCGTTGAATTCAACATTCTCTGGAAAGAATTGATCATTCAGTTGCCTCTTTAGTTCTTCCCAAGTATCAATCATGCATTCACCAATACTAATATCATAATATTTTGATCTCCATCAAAATTTTGCATCACCAGTAAGATGCATTGTGGCCAAGATTACTTTCGATTCCTCATCTATTCTGGTGGCCTTGAAATATTATTCCATATCGAAGATGAAATTCTCTATTTCTTTTGCATTGCGAGCTCCCCTAAAAGGTATTGGCCATGAGATTTTCACTCGACTAAATTCAACAGCAGTAGTAGTGTCACACCCCAAATTTCTTGCCTTGAAATTCATCACCTCGGTTGGGTGTTCGGCGCCGAGTCTCTGACTCGACCAGTCTGCCCCTTTTTAGATGCGGAATAACAACATGAGCGACACAAGTGTTTACGGAGAAAACCCCCAACTCTCCTTACATTCCGAACATAAAGATTAGGAAACTCGCTCAAGGCACACCACACAATAGCACAAAGAACTCCTTTATCCGATCCCTTGGCCTGGTGTCTCGAGAGGTGTATAAATACAAACATACATGATGGCCCGACCATCAATCCGACATAAATGTGCCACACATAAATGCCCCTCGATTGCATGTCATCAAAACCCCGCCGCGCGTACCATCAATGCCCACCGCGCCCGCATCATCAATGCTTGCCGCTCGGGTGCCTTCAATGTACACCCGTGTACTCCGGACTTGGCCGTGAGGTTTGCCCACCTACGCCTCATCTGGAACCATGCATCCCGCTCCTGGCGCCCTGCGCCAGCGCCAACTAGCATGCTGTGTCCGTCTCGCGTGCTTGCCGTGTCCCGTGCGCGCCTAACACCCCGTGCCAACGGATAGCTGCCGAGGTGTAACGCCTAACCAACGGCTATGTCCGAGCTGTAACGCCCGCGCGCCAATGGTTATCCCCAAATCGTAACGCTCGTCTCATAATTCCAGCGCCTTGCTAGAGCGTAATGCCCCGGCTGCGGGCACCGCGTGCGCCAGCTAAGCGTTGCGTGCGCCCCGTGTGCATGTAACTGCCGGACACTAAATGCCTCGCCTAACACTTAGCCATTTCAGCACTTTTAGCATATCTCTACGGATCAGCCTTCGAACTCATGTCTGCCTCATGAGTTGTGCATCTTGTGCGTCTTGATGGGCCGCGCGCCCATCATGGGCCGCACGCATTCAGCTACCGCGCGCTCACATGGGCCGCGCCCATCTTGCTGCCACAGGCCCGAGGAGTAGCCCAGCTCCTCCTTCTTTGGGCGCCTGGCCCTGTTCCCTCCTCAGACACTTGGTCATGTCCGCATCTGATGTATCCAATGGTGCTGCCCATCTCAGCACCTTGTGAAGACTTGATCCCACATGGTTCCGACTGTGTGCGCGCCTATGCCAATTGAAGTTGTGCACAGCTCGGTCGGCTCTGCACTTTGTCCACACAAGCATCCTACTTAGCATCCCGCACATCTAGCACCACTCATGAGATATAATTGCCCACGTCTAGCTTTGCACTGCGTCTACTCAGTGCCATCCTCAGCCACCACGTGCTACGTGCCCCAGCCACGCACCGTGTCAGATATCAACTCATCGTGCCATATTCCCACATGTTGATCCGATGCATGCTCGGTCCCCGCCTCGCATCCTTTAGCTAACTGCCCGCGACTAGCTTGCCTTGACGAGACACGGCCAATCCGAGTATCCCGCCCATCAAGATAATGAGAATGTAACAAGTAACCTTAGTCTGACTCCCCATGACTCTCATAATAAGGTTCAATTTAATATTGATCTCAACAGTTTCAGCCCTGAGAGAATCAACCATTGTTTTGAAGTCTTTGGTCATCTGGGAAACAGTTACCGACAATCGGATATGAGATAGCTCAATCTCTTCAACACGCTCCAGGATCTCGATTATATTGTTTGTGGAACTTTCCCCCGTTTCAACTCCCTTTCCCTTTTCTTGTCGGGACTCGAGCGTCTCTACTCGATTCAGCAGCTCTGAAATCGATATGGCGTCTATTCTGTTGTGAACAGCCACAATTCAGCAGAAAATTCAGTTATTTCCTTCATTCGTTCTTCTATGAATCGAATGTTATCCAGTATGTCTTGCAAATACCGTATTTCTTCTTCCAACTCGACAAGGCGCTCGAGTTGTTCTGATGGTGAATTCGATCTTTCCATCGAATTTTTCTTCAACATGGTTCCTCACAATTTTGAGCCAACTTAGCTCTGATACCAACTGTCACGGTCCTACTTTCAAGAGGTTTAATAAGACTGTATGACACCTACTGTCGCAATTTCAATGAGTCAACCTATGAGCACGCAAACGGCGCCGAGTGCTCACTTTACTAGAGCGAGCATTTTGTCTAGCGAGTAAGCAATGAGACAAGATTAGTCGAGAAGAGCATCAATGAGCATAAGAGAGAATATATAAAAAACTTGTTCAT
>JAJTVC010000867.1:2025-25000 GCA_022433055.1 Begonia peltatifolia | reverse complement strand
TGCAGCTTGGATTGCCAAGACACGACTCTCATTGCAAAAGTCATCAAAAATCCTATAACGAACTTCCTAAAATCAATGTTACCGGCCATATCTGAATCGATATACCCAACTAGTATAAGATCACTGTCACTGAAACACAAATACAATCTGGAAGTACATCAAAAATATCTGAGTATCCACTTCACTATTTTCTAGTGTTTTTTGCCAGGATTGGAGAAGAACTGCCTAACTACTCCAACTCAGTGAGCAATATCGGGTCGAGTGCATATCATGGAGTACATCAAACTGCCAACTACAGATGCATAAGTGTAACGACCCAAATTTTAAATCCCTAATTTGAAACCCTAATTTTGAAAACCCTAAAATTTTCCCCAAAAATTGATTTGAAATAGAGCGTTAAAAATCTTAATTTCAGAATATTGAAAATCTCATTAAATGTTAACTGAAACTTTTAGATGCGCGGAAGCTTTATCAAAATTAAATAACTTTGTCAAAAACTTGAAATAAATACATAATTAAAATCATTAATAAAATTTTATTTAACAATAAAATTCCACATAACTTATCAAAACATAAAATGTATTCGAAATACTAAAACATGCTGATTTAACTTAAAAATGTTTCATTCTTCTGTATGTTCATTTGCCTCTTGGAGATTCTCGAGTAACGTCATTGCTTACTCAAATAAAAAATCACCTACATCACAAAATTATAAACTATGAGATTTAACTCAGCAAGTAAAAATACGTGCATATGTCAAAATTAACATTTACTTTTACAAAATCCTGATTACAGAATTGGTTGGTACTCATTTTCCAACCTTAAACTTAATCATCTCATTGTCGTTCAGGCTTTTGTTATCCCGTCAGTATCATTAAATGTTCAAGCTCATTATCTTATTATCGTTCAGACTTTTGCTATCATATATTTTCCGTCAATTCCATCATTTTCATACGCATACAAAATGTCCTTCAAATTTTATCTTTATTAATTATATGTTAATATCTAAACATATATGCTCAAATATTGGTAACGTGTAACAAAATAATTAAAAAAAAAATATCATAAACTTTGTGATGTAGGATCATAGACAAAACATTAAAAACGGTATTTTCACTTACTTAGATAGCGAGCGGTTGGGATTTTTTGGAATTTTCTAATATTCCAATACTTTCCTATCCGAATAAATACTTGGTATTAAATTCCCACTTAAATAAATCCAACTTTCAAAATAACTATGGCAGAATTTCCTTATGTATATGCTTAGGTCGAAACGGATCGATTAGAATGACTTTCAAAATCTTCCAGACTAGACAAAATTTTAGATATTAATTTCCTACTTTGATAAATCCATTTCATATCGATTTAGGCAGAAATTCCTTATCGGTAAAATCTTAGATCAGTTCGGTATAATTCAGGATGAAATTTGGGTCAAGTCTAGTTCAGTTGGACCGAATTCGATTTGAGCGGTTTGGTTCGGTTTGGTTGGGCTGATTCAGTTCGGCTGTGCTGGTTTGATTCGGCTAGTCCTCCTTAAAATAAACTGATTCTGGTTTTAATAAAACCAACCTCTTTTCCTTCTTCTTCTTCATCATTCTCCTGAGCTACGAACAGGGTGAGATAGAGTATCAGAGAGAGAGTGTGACAGTGCGACAAAATGAAGACAGAGCAAGAGGAACATAGACACAGATTGAGTGAACTTACACCGATGGGTTGTTTGTTCGGTGCACTGGAGAGCATTCGTCGAAAAGCTCGCCTTTGGAGTTGTTGTTTCCTCGGAGTTTCGTCGCCGATGACTGAAGAGGTAAGAGTTTCTCTGAACTCGAGAGGGAAAGAGTTGTGGTGTGAGTTTCCTCCTACACCCAACGCCTTTATTTATAGGAGAGGTTCGCCCCCCACTCTTCCTAGAAATTCAAGTTCAACTCGGATTTTTTGAGCTGTAGTATCCGATCTTCCTCTGTTTCTAGACGATTTCCAGACCAGCTTCATTAATGGTTGTTTCCCCAAAATCTGAGTTCAACTTGGATTATAGAGCTTGAAAATCCAATCCCTAATCGGATTTTCAGAAATGCACTCTGATGGTTTAGTGTTTTAAAACTATTTTCAAACTAGATTCATAGAGAATCGATATTTTGGGATTTTGAATTCAAATCTTAGATTAAGTTTTTTTATTTCTGAATTGATTTAGAAATTCAAAATTTGAATTTAGAAACCTATTACAACAAAGAACTCAACTCATGTTTGCCTTGTCTTTCTCACTTGTACAACATTGCTTCGAATTGAGTTTGCAGTGACCTGCAAGTGGATAACGCATAACTTTGGCCTTGCTCATGTTGAACTTTCCAATTACCTTCTCAATGCAGTCGTCCTAACATAGCCACAGTTTATTGTTTTTATTATCACGAGAGATATTTTTACCAAGTATCTTCTTTACTGCACCAAAGTCTTTCATCGCAAAAGACTTGTTGAATTCTTCCTTTAGCTTATAAATCTTGCTAGTATCATGACATATGATCAACATATCGTCAACATACAAGAGGATAATAATGAAGTCATCATCGGAGTACCTCTTGATAAACACATAATGGTCTAACGATGTCCGCCTATACACTTGACTCACCATTGAAGATTCAAACTTCTTATACCACTGCCTTGGAGGCTGTTTGAGGTCATACAAGCTCTTCTTCAACTTGCACACAAGTTATTTTTTTCCTCTGACTTTCTGTAACACCCAAATTTTCTTATCATGTAATTGTCGCTAAAATAATATGTACAAATACTTTGTTAATTTAATATATATTTTGAATGGAGATTTTGGTAGAACGAGTAATTAACGAAAATAAAAGAGGAAGAGATGAAAATTAGAAAGAAATAACAAAAGCAATAACTTGTAGTGTCTGTGATTTGAAGTTAATTTTAGATCATTTATAAAGGAAATTAAAGAAGAAAAGAATGAAAGAATAGAAATGTGTAAGATAAATACATGTAGTTTTGACAAACTACATGTAGGTTGTCTTAAGAAGGATTGTGTTATGTGTAATCTTTTTAATTGAGAGATTTATGATTTATGTTGAAGACGTGTGTGTGTGTGTGTGAGAAAATGATGAAAGCTACAAGTAGCATTCCTAAAACTACATGTAGATTAGGTTGGTGGTAAAAGTAATTTGATAGGTGGTAATTAAAACATCACTCAAGTCTTCGTCATTGTATTCTTCTTCTCCACAAAATCACAACCCAAATCTCCGTCCATTTTTTGTTCTCTCTCATGCCTAGCATCCTTCTTTTGGAGATTGAGGTAAGAATAAATTGGTTTAACAGTTGTTACATGCTGAAAGATAAATAAGAAGAAATGTTGTGCAAGTTTTTGTTCATGAGTTTTGAAATTCAACAATTATGAAACAATTGCTGTTTTTCTTCTGTCATTTGATGTTTCATCTTGAGTTAAGATTTATATGATGGTTTTGGATGGATTGAATGGAAAACTATGTATGTTAGAAGAATATTTGGAAATTAGGTTTGAGAAATCGGTCAAAACAGGGCATGCACGGATTTTTAATTTCTGACCACAATTCTGTTTTTCTTTTGAAAATGATTGATTCTATGATAAATAGACCCTTTAAGTGAATGATTGGCGTTGGAATTAAGAGAATTAGTTATGAATTGAATAAGTTATGAATTTTTTAAAATTATTGTGCAAAAACTAGAAATTTCAGTGGGCAGTTCGGTTTTTGAAATTCTGCTCTAACTTTTGATTCACTTTTGATAAATGGATGGTTCTATGTTAACTAGACATTATAAGGTTTCCAAAACATGTTGAATCGTTGAATTCGGATAAAATTTAAATGAGATATTGAGGTTTGAAGTTGAGCCAATTTTAAAGGCAAAAATCCAACTTTTCTTTGAATGAGTTGGCTTGAGTTCTTGGTTTATTAGGCTCAAGCCATTGTAAATGGATGTTGAATGCTTTGAATGAAGTTTTGGATTTGAATTGGAGTTGTTGAACTTATTGAATTGGTTACTTCATTGGTGATGTATTAATGGTTCGAATACACATGTTTTAAGTTCTTGAAACTTTAAGCAAACATTCAAGGTTTGCTAAAACTTCAATAGACCAAAGGTAAGAATGTGTTTGGCTCTTAAGGCCTACATCACAAATGTACTAGTTATTTAAGGGGATACATTTATAGATAGTTAGGTCACTAAAAGTTGTTTTATATTATTAATGTCATTATATTGCTAAATGTCTTGATGATTGTCTATGTTAGCATTGAAGATTATCTTTATTATGCATTGAGGATATGTAATATGTTATATGCACACTTGTATGTTCATGCATCACGTTTGCATGAAATCATGCAAAATATTTTATGCATATATTTCATATAAGAAAGATAAGAAAATGTTATGTTATGTAATGTATCGGTTAAGTTGTGGGACGAAGAATTGCATACGACATCATCCACCGTAACTCCTGTGTATCATTACCGCTAGGTGGGCCAGGGGGCATTTAAAACTCCGCGGATCCTGGAACTGACCTGGGCCGGAGAGGGACACATGACATGTTTACTGAGTCTACTACTCTAACACGCCTCTTTAACCACCATGTCACTAGAACTAAATGAAATGTAAAGTATGTACATGTTTTGAAAATGATCATTCATTATACTCTTATTAAGCAATAGGCTCATTAGTTAAACTTTGCAATGTAGGTACTGGTCATACAAATGAGGACTTCGAGGCTCAAGTTGATGAATAGGTGCAGTTGGAGGAACAAGCTCATATGAGTTGGTTATGGCAGTCAGACGACATTTTGACCCATTGGTGATGTTTTCAATGTTTTATGTAGATGTTTCACAATCTTTTGGGTAGGATGCATAGATATGTTTTAAGAATTTGAAAGTACTGGAACTTTTTGGGAGTCATTTCGTTTGTATGGATATGTTTAGTTTTTAGATACATCCATGTGTTTTGTTTCTAAAATTTTCGCTTAGTATCTCAGGTTGTCGTATGGATTAGAGGGTTGTCATATTGATGGTATTTAGGTGATGTTTTATAGGTTGGATACAAGTGTTGAAGTGTGAATGTCATTATTTTGGATGGATATGAAAATGGATTGAAGAATTGTGAAGTATAATAGATGTTGGGATGAAAAGTTAAAAAAATTAAAATAGGAAAAGTCAAAAAATTTTACGTCCAAAACCCGTTAAAGTGCATGTAAGTTATGTTAAGTATCGTGGCGGTCTGCTAGGATCATTACACTTTGAAACCTTCGGGTTGCTCCATGTAAATCTCTTCCTCTAAGTCACCATGAAGAAATGTAATTTTCACATCAAGTTGCAATCTCCAGGTTCAAGCACACCGCTAAACTAAGAGCAGCTCGGATCGAAAACATCTTTACCACCGTGAAGAATATATCTTCAAAGTCGATTTTTTTCTTTTTACCATACCCTTTCACAACTATTCGAGCCTTGTACCTTAGTTGTGAGCTTGCATTTTCTGTCTTTAATCTGTAGACTCAGCTGTTCTTGAGAGTTTTCTAGCCTTGCGGTAACTTCACCAAGTCATAAGTGTGGTTCTTGTGAAGAGACTGCGTCTCCTCTTCCATGGCTTTCAACCACTCTTTTTTCTCATTAACGGAAGTGACCTCTTGGTAAGTGTCTGGCTCTCCGGCATTTGTGAGCATCACATATTTATCTGAAGTAAGTTTTGTCGAAGGACGCCGCTCTCGAGTAGATCTTCTTGAGGGGAGTTCGTTTGACAACTCTTGAACTTTTTCCTCAACTTACTCAGTCAGTTCAACATTATTAGCAGTGGGGGACTTCGCCATTTGTGGGACTGACATCATGCTCCAGTTCCACTCCTTCTTGATTAGAATGCTCTGCTAAAATAGAAATTGGATCCAAATCGATCAGATTATCACTGTATCTCTCTGCCATTTCCGCCATCTTTGATGCCTTGGTCTTGTACAAACAATGCATATCGGCTTTTGACAAGCTTTTTCTGCACCGGATCATAAAACCTGTAGTCAAACTCATCAAGATCATAACTGATGAACACACACGGCCTTGTCTTCATATCAAGCTTTGACTTCAAAATGTGAACAAATCCCTTGCACCCAAAAATGTCATATGGCTATAAGAAACTTCTTTTATAGACCACATTTTATCTGGAATTTCGAAACCCAGCGGAACACTCGGCGTGAGATTCAAAATATGAACTATTGTACTCAATACTTCACCCCAAAAGAACCTCGGCAACTGTGACTGCAAAAGCAAGCATCTCACCTTCTCAATAAGTGTCATGTTCCTTCTCTCAACTAACCCGTTCAACTTAGGAGTCTTCGAATGTGTCTTTTGATGCCGAATACCTTGCTCTCTGCAATACTCATAAAAAAAACACAGTACTCACCCTCATTATCTGTCCGGATGCACTTGAGTTTCACACATATTTCTCTTTCAACTCGAGTATGAAACTGCTTGAAAACATCTAACACTTGATCTTTTGACTTTAACATATACACCGAAATCTTATTTGAGTGATCGTCGATGAAAATCACATGGTACACTGCACCATCAAGTGTTCTTATCTTCATCGGACCACACAAATCGAAGTACACTATGTTGAGTATATCTGTTTTTTGCGAGTGAGGAACGCTCTTGAAAGCTACTCAAGTCTGCTTTTCTGGCAAACAGTGAACGCATTGCTTTAGAGAGCCATTTTTTTATACCTGATAGTAGATCTTCTTGGCCAGAATCATCAATCCCTTCTCGCTCATATGGCTAACCCGGCTGTGCCAAAGTTCTACAGTGCCTTCATCGTCCACCGTATGGACTATGGAATCCGCGATCTTTGCATGCATCGCATATAAAGAAAAACATTTTTCTCCTCTCACCACAATCAATGAGCCTCTTGTGAGCTTCTATTTTCCATCATGAAAGGCATTTCAAGACTCTTCGTTGTCAAGCTTTCCGATCGAGATCATATTCATGCGGATGTCGGGGATGTGTTTCACATCTCTCAAAACCAAGATGTTGTCGGTGTCGACCTCCAAATGCACGTCTCCCATACAAATGACTTTTGTAACGTCATTATTTTCTATCCTCACACTTCCAAAATCATCAGAAGTATAAGACGTGAAAAAATCCCTCCGCGAAGTAGCATGTATTGAAGCGCCACTATCGATCACTCAACTCGTATCTTGGCAGACGAGATTTATGACATCTTCGTCGTACACATTAAAGAGATCCTTGGTGGTTGTGGCTACATTTTCGCTCATGTCACCTCCTTCGGTCTTCTTTTCTTTTTCTTTGGCATTCATATTTTCTCGAAGAAACATTCGACAAAATCTCTTGATATGTCCCTTCTTGCTATAATGATGACACTCAAAATTTGCATATTTTTTCTACTTTCTTTGACTTTAGTTTCTGTTGCCCAAACCTTTGCTTTGACTACTCCCCCTGTTTTCAGTTACTAGAACGTCTGACTGTAAAGAAAAACCTGTTGACTTTCGTCTCATCTATTCGTTTAAAACACTATTTTTGACTACATCCATAGCCAAAACATCATCTGGGCAGAGTTGGACAACGACATTCTGAATATCTCCTACGAGTCTAGTAAAGTTCCAAGAAACATCAACTCCTGAACTTTTTTATGAAATTTGATTTTCATTCCAGCTAACTGATTTATAATTTCTTGAAAAGTATTCAAGTGATGGGTCATAGCTTTTCAGTTCTGATACTTCAACCCCAGAAGCTGCTCGATCAAAAACAACTCTTCCAAGCGTACCATTCCTCAATCTTTTTCCATAAGCTCTTCTTTTCCTCAGTGACATGGTTGAAGACGTTATCATTTACCAATTACCAAATGTAACCGCACACTTGACAATGACACATATCTTATTCGACGTCAGATTTAGCTATTGGCTTCGCACCAGCAAATACGAGCAAATAATAGTCTTTCACGTATAGAAGATCCTTCATCGCTACTTTCCACACATGATAGTTAGAGTCATTCAATGTGACCATTCGACTCGGATCACTCTCCATAATTCAAAAGATATCAACTTTAATTCAAAAACAGCTCTCAAAAGTTCAAAATAAATTCTCCAAATTTTTGAGTATCTCCAACCGAACAGATTTTACTAAAATCAAATTAAACTTTGTATTTGTGCACTGTTTCACCAATAACAGACCCACAAAGAGCAAATAAATTGGAACAGTTGTTCGGAGTCTGATCGTCATTCAAACAATGACAAATTGTTGTTTTTGTCCATAAAACAGCAATGTTGAAGATTGTTCCAGCAACGTGCGAGTGGCGGATTGGAGAAAACTTCAATGTTTCGAAGACCTATGGCTCGGTCAGTTCTGTGCGGGCAGCTCGTCTACTTCGACAGGGACGAGATAGAACGATGATGAATGGTAATTGCGGAGCGCAGACTTTTCTCTTCACCCCTCGGCCGATCGACAACAGCAGAGACTTCTCTCTGTTAATCCTCTTGGCGTTCTACCGCAACAACCATCTACCGTTTTCTCCCTCAGTTCGTCGACAGGGAACAACGTACGGAGACAGTTTGTTGGCGTCTTCTGTTCGATGCTTAGGGAAGTTCTATTCTATCAGAAAGAGGCGGGGCGACTTCTTCCCTCTCTTTACTTCGATCGGAAAACTTTATGTGGCGGTGGGTTATGTGAAACGCCGCCCGAAACTAGCGTTCTGAATGGTGGCTGTGCGAGCGCGGCATTCTGCTCGTGAGTTCCTCTTGGCGACGGTGGCTACTAGAGTTGGTAGAGGCAGCCAAAAAACTCCTCTTGATCAGCGACAGCAGAGGAAGCTTTCTTCTTCGCAGTAAAGAAGACAAACCAGAAAAAAAAAAAAAAAAAAAAAAAAAATCTTTTTTTTATTTTGATGGCAGAACAGCAGCCGCGAATGGGTTACTCTGTTGCTCGGCTGCAAAGGCGTCTGCGGGTGGACAGACTTCTTCTCTCGGCAGACAGCGGCTTGTTCAGAATGGCACCGAACAGACTTCTCCTTCGTTGTTCTTCGCGGCGAGAGAAGCAACAAAAAAAAAAATATTTTTTTTATTATTTTCATTTTTTTTCCAAAATTTGCAAGTTGACTAAAATTACAAACTCGTAAAGTCGTTCGATAACTTTGATAAATCAAGCACCGATTTTCGGAAACTTTCAGCGTTGCTCTGATACCAATTGTTGAAAAACTGAACGAAAAAACGAAAAATAAAACGTGAAAATAATGGACACCGAAATTTACGTGAAAATCTTATAAGAAAAAAAATTACGAGTAGAGAAAAAAACGATCACTAATGAAAATTCAGTATAATTGAGTTTTGTAACTCAACCATTAATAAATAGAGAAAATCACGAAACCTTAATATTGACTATAAACCTAACAGGAATATGGCTCATTATGGATCCGAATCTACACACGTGACCCAAAACCTAACAAAATTTGTATTGTATATGTGTTCAAAGTTTCAGTTGCCTAACCTGGTTTCTGCTTAATAGACGCTTCTCCATCTCTTCTTCGGGACAATCGAAAAATAGGACAAGATCTGGCTCCATTTTTGTCTACATCGTTAAACAGCCACCAT
The DNA here is from genome assembly GCA_022433055.1 of Begonia peltatifolia. Classification (NCBI taxonomy): domain Eukaryota; kingdom Viridiplantae; phylum Streptophyta; class Magnoliopsida; order Cucurbitales; family Begoniaceae; genus Begonia; species Begonia peltatifolia. Next base: position 15,396 of record JAJTVC010000867.1, on the reverse strand, counting down.
ATCAAAACATGTCATTTAAATTGAAGTATAAACTAAAAGAGTTAAGGGCATCTAGAGGGGTTACAACAGCCTCAAAGGCTGCACGATTTTCCTCGCTGCGAGGAAAGCCATCGATGAGAAATTTGTGATTGCCACTATCCTCCATGGCTTTCAGGAGTAGCTTAATGGTGAGGTCTGTAGGAACAATATGTCCATCTTTGATCATACGTTGAATCATTAGGCTGCACTTGATGATAGAAACAGAGCATTAGCATTGTCAGGAGCAAGCATAGAGTATCCTCTACTCCCTAGCAGATGAAGTATACCCATTTTCTGAACCAGATTTGATTTCTGCACGAAGAAGATCACCCGCACTAAGATGGGTGTACCCAAAATGTTGAACGATAATTTGGCTTTGAGTACCCTTTCCACTGCCTGGGCCACCTGCTCAGTAACACTCAAGAAACCGATAGATGGATAAGAAGAAGGAAGAGAAAAGTAATGGTATAATAGTGTAGAAGCCACACACTTTGTCAGCTTCAGTGAGATAAGGGTGGCAGAAGAAAGAAACAGAAGGAGAAGTTTATCACAGTAACTGCAAGATTCTCACCAAGAACAAAAACTACTGACGGCTTCTTCTCGGCTGAGCTTCCTTTGGATTCCATGAGATTACCCTGCGTTAAACAGGCTGCAATACGAGTGGGAGGTGGTCGATCTAATTTATACATTTGGAAATTCCTTCCTCCGGGCTGTCTTGGAATCCAATTCCCAAGATAAGAAATAGATTGGAATTAAGAATAAATGTGGTAAAAAGAAGAGATGGGGAAAGTAGAATATATTATATTCCTTGGTTTTTTTTTTTCACATTTTTTGGAGTAAAAGTTTGAGCACCTGGTTCCATGTGTTTGCCTTTGTTTGAAGATGAAGAAACAACTCCTTTTTAGCTTTAAATTGTTGGGTGAATATAACTTAAAAAGTATAGGTGTGAGTTGAATTCTGGTTGGGTCAAATCGACTCGTACATCCATATTATATTATATTATGTATTGATATTTGAGTTGTAAAATTACCGTATTTTTTTTTTTCTAGTCTAAAATTTTTCAGGTGGATTTGTTGTGTTCAGATCAATTCTCAATAAATTTATAGGAGTATCTCTTGTTATGTATTTTTCATTAAATTGGAAGATGAAATTCAGTTTAGTTAAATATAAAAACCAACGGACCCAAGATGGGATAAAGCCACGGGGTTCGATTACTTCTGAAAACAAGTGTCAGAGATATAATTCAATTGAAAAGCCTCCACTTTGATTTCGTCTCTTCTTCTACTCACTCATGCGCTGCCTTAACCACTCCTCTGACTCCTCCTCCACCCTCGGCGTCTGCGCCTCCTGTCTCCGCGATCGTTTGTTCTCCGCCACTGCCGCTCAACCTCTCGCCCACTCTCGTCAACCCCGACTCCGTCCCTCCCACTCCCCCAAATCCGACTCCGATCCTCCCCCCCTCCTTTTTCCTCGCTCCGTTTCCCCCTACGTCTCTCGCCGCAAGTCTGATTGCGCTTCCTCTGCCACCGATTTTTATGCCCGCTGTGACGATCGCCGCCATCGTTATAATCTCTTTTACAGCACTCCTCAGGTAGGTCCTAATCACCGCCCCACCTCCACTTTTGTTACTACTGCATCACGTGATAGAAAGCTGAGGAGTGTCTCATCCTTTTGGTCCCGTCTATTTAGGTTTAGATCCGTCATATTGGAATCCAATTCGAATGATTTTTCTGAGGATTTGTATCAACCTACGTCCACCTCCTCGTCCCATTCATCTTGGTTCTCCTCTGTATTCTCCGGTCGTACAAAGAATAAGCAGAAACAGAACTTCTCTCATGGACCGTCAGTAACGAGAGTTGACCGGAGGCCCGGCCGCACGGTGGATAGGGGAATGTCGCCGGCTAGAACAGCGGATTCAGAAGATGATTGCGAGGACCTGTGCGATCATCGATCTCCGACGGCCAGTGGCTATTCCCCAGAATCATCGCAAAAATGCCGACAATCTCCCGCCGTCCCTCAAGGATTGGCTCGGAAAGTAAGATCTTCGACGCCAAACCGAAACATTTCCGGACTTGTATTTTGCTTGAGCCCTCTAGTGAGGGCAAATCCAAACCAAAACTGGAGCCAGAAAGGGTTACCCCCGGAAACAACATTCAGTGGCGAGATTAGAAACCCGGGGAAGCCTCACATCTCTACGGCGGCGTCATTCTGCGGTAACCGGTCGAGGAAAATTGCGGACTTCGGGCGCGTGAATCCAAACCGTTGATTAGGCAGCCATTGACATTTGACCAGATTGGATGGTTCAATCCTCACAAGGACGTACGGGTTTGCTTTTACACGCCATTTATTTATTTATATGCCATAATAACCGAGATTAGGGTAGAGCAAGTCTATTCCGAGGAAAAGAGAAAGTGTCAGAGTAGAAAAATCCAGACAAAAAAAGGTCTTTTGTTTGTTTGCTCTCTATACCGATGTTCTTTACCTTACCAGTTAGCACCAGCAGAAAGGAGAACCATTTTTCTTTAGCTTTAACAACTGTGTTTGATTAGATTTTTTGTCATGGTGGTACAGAGCTGATAGAATGGTGGGTTGGTAAACTTCCATCCAATATCCTCACTGTGGTGGATTGGTGGGGCGATCCTTCCGGTAGCGTCCATGGGAGGTAGATTCATGATGGATGGTGGGTCAGAGTCTGCAGGAGAAGATGGGTCCATGTGAGGGAGAGTAGGTGGAGGCATTGCCAAGGTAGAAAAGCCTCTCCATTTGGTTCTGACGGTGGAGAGATGATCGGAGCACCAAGTACGGTGGTGCGATGGTTTTAGTAGTTGCAGTGTCATTTTTGGGTTCCTGAAAAGCACTCCTCCCTCGCCAGCAGGTCCTGCTGTCTTCTTTACTGTACTTATTATTGTCACTAATCTCCGCCTCCCTCTCGAAATTAGAACATGCAATCCGTCGGAGCAAGTTGTTGTCCCAACCCCAAAGAATTAGTGAGTTTTCATTTTGACTTTGACTTGGACCTCCACTTCCCAATTTATTTGAAGGCAGCTGTTTAGGACTTGAATCTTAATGGAAAATAATGCTAGTATTCAACTTGTGACCTTTTAATGGAAGCGGCGTTTGTTTTAAATGAATTTGAATGCGTCAAAAATAGTGAGGTCATGGAGTGGAATATAGGAGTAGTAAATACAAGAATGACCAAACCATTCACCTTCGAGACTGAGTTTTGAAGCTAATTTATGTAGATAAATATGTATTACCAAGTAGTTCATTGGTGATGACGATGACAGTGACAGTGGGGCATCGATGATTTTTCCTTTTGAACGGTACAAAGTGACCCATTAATGATTTGATTGACTACTCCGAAGCCAATCCACCTCTCTCTCGAAAGGAGGAGAGAGAGAGAGACAGAGAGATGTATGAGACGTCCTTGGTCAACGTTGAAAAAATGAATCATTCACTTCAATAGCATTTGAGAAAATAGCAAACGTAATACATGGTAACATATAGTATTATGTGTGTTTAAAACCCATCAACATAACCCCTTGTTAACACATCCATTTTTCGGTTTCCTCGTTGCAGATTCATCCAGATAATTCTGATACAGATAAGAAGCAAATCCCCAGAACGCCATAAGCATAGCAATGACCTTGACCCCATTCATCCCGTCATGGAAGACAATCACGGCAGCTATCGGAGTAATAGCCAAAGAGGAGGTGCTTATCACATTTGAGAATAAAGAAGAAACCACAAATATCAATCCAACCACACCAACTGAACAAACCTGCCATGAAATCGCAGTCCAAACCAGAGTCCGAATATACCCATCTCTTCCTTTGCCAAAACCCACCATTTCTGCGTGCAAACTCTTCCACTCCCCACTCGCAAACAGACCAATGGTCGACACGCATGTCGCAACAAGAGAGGTGTAGATTTGCATTTCAAGAACAACCGAAAATGTCTCTCTTCTGATAACTCTTTGGAAGGAAAGTTGCATGAGAGAGAGAATGAGAGAGTACAGAGCTGAGGCTGCAAGTGTGCAAATGAAACCGATGTTATATTTCACACGAGACACCCCCGAGGGTCCTTTGGAGTCATCGTTCACGGCTATGAGAGCAGCCGATAATGAAAGGATAATCACCGAGTTGAATATCAAGGCAGTGAACTTCTGAGAATTGATGAAGTAGGAAAAGATAGAGTTGAAGGCCAGTTGGCTGGCACAAATCAGGGAGTAAGTAGAGGCAGAGAGGTACAAGAGTCCAACTGAGTACAACATGTTGTCGCCTGCTATGAGCGAACCAAGAAGGAAATAGATCAAGCAAAGGGTCACAAGAGAAGGTGGTGGGGAAGAAATCGAGTTCTCTTCAGGGGAACGAAGACAAAAGAGCGGGACAAGAAGGAGGGGGAAGCCAGCCGTTTGGACCAGAGTGGCCATCCATTTACTATTTCCTCCTTGGTCATAATATAGTCGTCCAAGTAAAACAGCGGAGGCTTGACCCACAATGAGGAAGAAGATGTTGAGCGCCACCACAAACCACCATTGCCAGCGTTTGAGTTTGCGAAGTGTCAGTTGGTCTGCTGAATTGGCTTCAGCAGGTACAATTGATTCTTGAAGATCTGTATTTTAAATGGTAAGCAATGTCAATCTCCCTCAAAACCATAATTTATCGAGGGGTATGAAATTAAAAGCCAAGAGCAGTATTTGGTATAATCAGAAGAACAATACAATACATAAACTGTTTGCTCAATGTTGTCATTGAAGCTCTCCAGAATTACTAGTTAAATAGACAATTTAGTGAAGGAAAAGAGTGTATTTCTGCTCCAGAGAGCGCACGACTAAACCAATCAACGTGATGAACAAAAAAGATTATGGTCAAATTCAATTTAAAAACTCACCTTCTTCGGAAACAAAACAAAATTTCCCTTTGTTTTCTTTTACGTTTTGGAACCAGAATCCAGTCCGTGCACTCTGATAATCTAGCTGAGTAATGAAACTCCAAGCGAGATACAGTGGGAACTTCACCTATATACTGGGAACTAGGATTACATTTGCACAAGTTTTCAAACCAATCATTTTTTAGTCTTTCTGATTGGAAAGAATTTGACTTCTCTCTATGTGTATCTTTTCATCATGGACAATCTTATTCTCCGATGAAAAATATCCCCACCGATATTGATATGATTAGAGAGGAAACAACATACAGCCATTGTTACTCCTTGTACTCCAAACTTGTAATTTAGAGACTTCTTCATGACGAACCAAATTTGACGAGTGATATAGCAATCGGCAGCTTTAACGACTTTTGTTCAGATTTAAAAACGAATAAAAATTGGGTGTCATGCTTCGATCCGATCTCAAGATATTCCCTCAAAAATACTAAAGTAAAGAACAAAACTCATCAAAGGAGAAGCTAAAAATCCCACTCTGCTCTTCTTCCAAATTCACGGAGGAACCTAGATGCTCCAAAAAAGCAGGAAATCCAAACAACTTCAAAAAAGCTTCGTCAATTAAAGATTTAATTTTCCGTGAAAAAAGAAAACCCATTAGTTACGTGAGGAACCCGCGTCTAATCAGCAAACACGAACGAAAATAACCCTAAAAAATGACTGAAGACGCTGAGCAGAGGGAAAGACCTGTCATGTTGCCCATGGCGTCTGGAACTAGAAGAAATGCTTGGGCCGCCCTTCAAGGAAAATTCTGTACGTCTACAATCGAGGGGGATGGGTGATAAAACTCTATACTTCTAAAATCGTCATGAACAGGGGTGACAACCGAATTCGAACCTCCGCCAGAACTAATTTCCGCAAGTTGGGGGACTGGTAGATTTGGTTCCTCGCCTTGTGTAAACCAAGACGGACCGAGGCTGACCAAACCGATTCACCAAATAAAGAATTTTATCGTAAATTTCAGAAGACTTTGGTGACCAAAATAATAAAATGCACGTCTGGTCCAAGTCCAGCCACAACCTCAGATCAGGCCTAGACCTAACCCGCAAGATTTTTATTACGAGTCTTGGCTCAGGCCAGTCTCGACCTGGACAAAATCTTTTTCTAAGACCTACTGAACCAGCCGTGGGAAGAACCTTGGCCGCAATAAATTAATTACACACACGTTATTAGATATTAGATGATAGTTTACTCGACCACAGATAATAACATAATTAGATATTAGACAAGCGTTAATGCTGCATTCTTGAGTGAATAACGATAGTTTTACTCGTTGACGTGAACTCTACGATACAAATCGTATTGAACTTCGACATTAATAAGTTTAATCGAACTAAACTCAACGCACATCATCCATTATTTTGTTTTGGAAGCAATAAACCCAAATTAGACATCTAATTATGGTCATAAGCCACAAAACTACACATCCAGAGTATGGCTTTGGGTATGAGAGAGAGTTGATAGTCATTGCCCATCTATAAAACTACGCTTGAAAACATGCAATGTCTTTGGTTTTTTACTCGACCACAGCCAATAAATCACTTGCCTTACAGAAACAGTGCTTCTCGTCGGTCCCCAACTCCACCTGAAATGATTTTACATCGAAATATCATCACCATATAGCATCTCCATGATCTATGAGAATGGCAACAATATGATTCACTCTACCAGAAGAAGTCTGACATGGATATGAAATATATCACTTGACTATACGAATGAACGTCGACTAGTTCCAAGCTTAAGAGTCTAATTTACTAACGAGTTAAGATCAGCTATAATTGGCCAATCGAGCAATATGACTCACCTCATAAGCATTTATGTCAGAGAAAATAACCTGAAAAAAAAAAAAATGAAAGAAGATTACTCCTTGCCAACAACAATAACAAGCACTCAAACTTTGGACAGAGCTATGCAAAACAAAACATTGGTTTTGAATTTATGATCGTTGTTGTCCAAACAAAACAAAAATGAGTTCTGTTTCTGACCATAACTTTGTTGGCAAAATGTGCCAGGTTTCAGAGATAAGGGAAGCCTATAATAATGTATGCAAAGGAACATAATCACTACCTTTTCTCCGGGCTTCACCTCCCCGGCCTCAGCACCAGTTGAGAGAATCTGAGATAAAAAACAATGAAAATTTATAGAAAAAAAAGAAATCAAATTTCATCTTTCGTCTACAACACATGAAGAATAGAAAACTGCTTACTTCTCCTACAAGATATCGCTCAAATTTAACAGCTGATTTGGGCAGCAAAACTCCTCCAGCTGATTTCTGCTCATCATGTTTAGCTAATCGTTATTCCGACAACAAACAAATACAGTTTCAAAGAAATGACTATCAGCTCAAACCATAAGAAAAGGCGAGAGAGATTTAAGAATGACAATCAGCTAAAACCATAAAAAAAAAAAAAAAAAAAGGAGAGAGATTTCTTACGGGCAACAAAAATCAGTATCTGATTTTGTTCTTGTTTTCTTTGATCGTCCATTAATAATGCCATTAATAAACATTTTACATGGAATTAAAGAGCAAAAGAGTTAATAGAAAACACAGTATACTCTCGTATATTCCATAGCATACTACAACTGAAAATTGAGAAATTCAACAGCAAATAACCCAGCAACCATTACAGTCCAGAATCAACAAGAGACTATAACAATTATTGAACTTCCACAATCAAGCTCCTTATATATGAGTTATCCGACAAATAAATCAATAAACCAAGAAACTGACAAAATATATTTTCTTTTTATAGTTCAAAAAGTACCTCAGGGAGCGCTTCAAGACGAATCAAGACTCTATCAGCCTGTGGAAGAACCTGAAACTCAAAGTCCGCTTCGTTAAGTAAAATAAATTATTTCTCAACTCTAATTCAACAACATTTCTGAAATAAATGATTTGTAATGAATCAGGAGACCTTGGAAGGTTCCCATTTCTTGGAGATAGCATTGACTTTCAGACAATTTCTTCGCAAACCTGACGAAAACCCAGGTCCAGAATTTATCAAAAGAAATAGAGAAAATCAAAGTATCCACAAAGGGGGCGAGGACTACAGCATACCCACTAGTCTACGGTTAGAAAGAGGAGTATTTGGCTTGCAAAGGAAGGAATTTGAAACTGCGACGAACGAAGAAGCCATGGATAAGGAGCAAAGAAGCGAGATTGGAGGCTGACTAGTGTCGGGTCGGCTATTGAGGGTGTTGGGCAGAAGGGAAACTAAAAAACGTCGCCTTTTATATCGGTCTCTTTTTTCACCTTACTATCATCTGTAACATTTACTGTATCGGTTCCATCGTGAACTGTTTTTAAAGTTCAAAACTTGGAACAAAATGTTTTTTAAGCATAAAATAATTCCTCCTCGACTGACTATGTTTAATGAAATGAAAGTTTCATTGTTGGTAGTAGTTGAAATGCGCTCCAAATTTCGTAGAGAAAGGAAAGGAAAGAAACGGCTGGTTGGGGCCACCATTGTGATGTCTTTTGCGCTCAGAGACAGACACACTGCACCATTTCATCCACTTTCCCTCTCCCATCCCATTACTTTTCCCGGAAAAACAGACAGCTCACGGCTGCTGATAAAGGGCCAACTAGGGTTCTCTTCAGTCTTCTCTTTCCTCTTATTTTTTTCTTTTTGGGTTGAGGATTGTGCTCTTTCCTGCTGTAATTGTGAAGATGGTGAGGATGGTCTGTGGCTATGAGTGGATCATTCTTTCTCATCTAATGCAGGCTGCTCTTGTTTTCGCCAAGAACCATGGTAAGTTTCTTTTTTGTCTTTCATTCAACATTTTCCACTGCAATTATTCTAATCTTATTCTGATTCTCCCAGCTACCCAGTAGTCCACCTTGTATAAATGGACCTCAAATTAATGAGCTCTCTGAGTTTTTATTATCATTCTCCATCTTTTAAGACCTACTCCTTGTCTCTGGGAGTTTCAAACTTGATAACATAATATTATTTACAGATAATCCAGGGATTGTTCGACGTTTTGATGCCTGATGATGAGTTTAGACTAAGGTTGTTCGATTCAAATTCTGGAATTTTCAAACCAATAGGTTTGAAAACAACTCAGTAACTAGGCAGGGAGTGTGTTTCTGGTGGATTCCCGATCTAAAATGTTATTCCCATCTCATCCTCATGTCTCTTCTTCAGGGAATCCTGCAAATGACATAGTCGATGTCATCAACAAGAATCGAACGGCTGAAAAACTTCCTCAACTTGACGTAAGTTCAGGCCTGGGGTGTATGGCTTTGCAATACGCCGACCTATGCCTCGAAAACTTCACGAAAGACACTTCACTAAATTGCAGACCATCAGAAGACGACTTCACCGAAGTTTTTGCTCCCAATTGCGGTGTGGAACTGCCAACTTTCGGCTCCATAACCGGCCACATAGCTGGTTGCGAATCCAAGTATCTCGAGCCATCACAGGCCATGTCCCAAGTCCTCATCCGGGACAAAATCAGCTTATCTCTGCTGCGGAATAAATCAAATACCCAAGTCGGAGTCGGAATAGTAGGAGCTCATAAAGGACAGTTCTTTTGGTGCGTTTTGTTTAGCGATGGGAAGATAAATTCTACATTTGTTCTTGAAAATCATGGGTTAGGGATCAAGCAGAAGAAAGGGTGCTTCAGTGGGAGCAGTTTCCCTTGCAGTATAGCTCAACCCAAAGCCATTTCCTTGACCTGGAACAATCTAATTATCACAAGCTTCCTACTTTTTTATGTTTCACGTCTTTAAAATTACACATATTTGTCTCATTTCATTTTCTTTTGACAAGATTTGATCTTGCACTTGATGGATTCCTCAAATTACTCAGACATTAAACAAAATCTAACTAATCTGTCTACTTTATTTGTCAACTAAATGAGACTGAACTAACTGCCCACTAAAAGTCAAGCCAAATATACTGCACGTTGCAATTTCTTTGATATTACTTTAGTATTTTACAAAATTCTGAAAAACTTCAAAGTATTTGTTAGGATCTAATAATCATTCTTAACTGCCAAGCCCAAGAGTACACGATCCCTAAAGAAGAATAAACAGAGATCAACATAAGGGGCACAAAGGGAAGTTTATTTCCAAGAATGAAGGTATGCAAAACCTGACCCCATATTTCAACCACCAAAAGACCAATTAAATAGCCCTTCTCTACTTTTCGGAGATCGAATGTTCCTTCCTGTCCGGTTTTAATCGTGCTTCCATCTTTTGATGCGGTTGCAACTCTTTTGGTAAATTGTGCACAAAACTCAAACCACAGCAGAATAGAGTGTAACAGTAGCAACAGAGCTTTAATAGGATATTCTTGGGCTTCAAATAACAGTGGAAACAATGAATAGCATGACACTACACAGAAGAAAACAGAAGAACAAATTAGTTTGTAAAAATGCAAGATCTCAAATCCAGTACTGGATAAAAAAAGACCCAATTGCTGTAATGATAAAAAAGTTAAAACAAAATGTGAAAATCTTGAAAGCTATAATTGATGAAGATTGATCTTCCCAAATAAGTGTATCGACAGAACAAGTATTGTGGTGGGATGTGTTTTGATAAGTGTACAGAAAGACAAACAGCCATGAATTTGCGTTTGAACAATTCAATTTTTCAAGTGTCGTCTGGAAAATGAAGAATTTGTACCAATGAGAGCTAAAACAGACACTCCACGCTCTAGGGAACTTTACGAAAAACTTCCATTCAAAAGATCTCCACACCAAACAAAATGTACCACAAAAAGAAAACTTTAAGTTCAATACATCCAATATAGCATTGTCAAAAGTTCACACATTAATTCTATTCCAAAAATGCAAAAAAAAAAAAATCCAATGAAATTCGCCCATCTGTACATCGCCTTCTTCCTTGCACCTCCATAACCTTCCTCATTCCAACAATTAACTTTTCATCTACTAGCATTACTCGACAGAGACCAAGCCACTCTCACAGACAAGCGCAGAAAGTACAACGTTGGATGGCATTCAAAATTCTTAGATTTCAAATTTTATAAGCAATCACTAGCACCAAAGAGCAGAGTCAAATGAAAGAAACTATGATTTCAGATGACAACAATCAAGAACTAAGCAAGAAGCCCTTCATGTGAAACCCTACTAACTACAACAGAAATGATAATAAGAAAGGAATGTACCAATTGACAACAAGTAATAATGCTTAGCATCTTCCAAACTTTGCACAGCAGTCAAAGCGAGAGGGATAACAAAATGTAGCGATGCCTTCTCGTGAACATGCCACCCAAATAGAAATCCACATGCATAAGCATAAGCTACCCATCTAGTCACTGACTTTGGCTGAGGATTCCTCGCAGCTTTATAAAGACAAGGAGATAAAGCAAGCAGAACCACAACAAAAGTGGTGAAGGGATTGATCTGTCATTCCATTAAGACAAATGCCAAACCTTAGATGTAAACTAAAATTGCCGAGTTAAGCTTGACAGCAACAATACATAAAATATATATATAATCCAATCACTAGCTATCTTTTTCTAATTGTGTAAATAAATACCACGATACACCTCTATATATATAATGTAATTTATTTATTTATTTATTTATTACCTTTTTACCCTTTCCTCGTATGTACACCTGTAATCGTTTACTTTCCATTATAAAGAATACAATACATTTCTTTCAACTCTCTTCAAAAACCTCTCATTCCTCTGTTCTCCTTCTCCTTCTTCATTGCTCTTCTGAGTTTCTCAACTTGGTATTAGAGTTGATGGCTTCATCAAGCTTAACAATGTCATTCCCGCGACCCTCCTTCCCTTCCCTTCCATGAATCAAACCCTCACAATCAAACTCAATTCAACCAATTACATCATCTAGAAAGCTTAGCTTCTCAATATCGTAATAGCCAATGGCATCAATCAGATTCTTGACGGCTCCTTCCCTTCTCACCCTCAATTTCTTGATGCTCTTTCCACTCAAATCAATCCCGATTTTACTCTCTGACAACGCTATAACCGATTTATTATGAATTGGATTTTTTTGTCCGTCTCTAAAACTTTTCTACCCCAAATCGTTAGTTCCGATACTGCTAAGGATATATAGCTTGCCCTCAACTGCCTGTTTTCATCTTCCTCCTTAACTCGTATTATCGACCTCCGCAGCCAACTTCATACTCTGTCCAAAGGTCTCTCAGCCTCCACTTATATGCAAAACTTCACCTCCATCTGCAATACTCTATCGGCAATCAGAGAACCTATCTCCTACCGAGACCATGTCATCTACTTTCTCGGTAGCGACTACAATCCATTTGTGACTTCCATCACAAATCACCCAGACCAACCACCTCTAGAGGAGCTGCATAGCCTCCTATTGAGTTATGACTTTCGCCTGGAGAAGCAAAACTCCGTTCCTCACTTGTCGGTTCCAAGCTCCCTTCAAGCCAATGCCGCCGCCTATAGGTTGTTCCGCCCTCCTCTGTCGTTCTTCCCTCCTCACTCTAGCCTTATTTTTCAGCCGCCTTCCTCGAGCTTTCAGAACAGTCGTGGGTTGAGTTATGAGTCGCCTCCTCCATCTGGTTGGCATGTGCTCCAGCCTCTTAAGCCCAAGTGCCAGATCTGCCATAAAGTGGGCCACTCAGCCACAATCTGTTATAACCAGGTCAATGGCTCGTACCGAGCCACAAATCCAACCATTTATCAGAACTCATCCACTTATACCCACCCAACCCATTATCTGACTCAGTCTCCGAACACCACCTAATACCCCAACAATATCAGAACCCGAACCTGCAATCTCCCCTCCCCTGCTCAGGTTAACTCCGTCAGAATTCTGTCGCTGCCTTCATCACCAGTGCCGGCAAACTCTTCACAATGACTGTTAGACTCAGGCGCCTCTCATCATTTCACCTCTCATCCCTCAATGTTGCTCAATCCTACACTATACAGTGGCTCTTCTCAGGTTGCGATGGCCGACGGTAAGTCTCTTTCTATCACCCACTCTGGTTCTGCTTTACTTCCAACTGCTCATGATCCTCTTCTGTTACACAATGTCTTTCATGGTCTGTTCCTCTCTCACAATCTCCTTAGCATTTCTCAATTATATCGTGAACATACGGTTTTCGTAGAATTTTAGACCTACGCCTTTACCACTGCTACTATGTTGATCAATTTTTTACCTACACATGTTCTAAACAATAAATCCTCTTTTGAATGTTTATTTGGTAAGTTACTTTCTTACTCGTCACTTCGAGTTTTTGGCTGTCTTTGTTTTCCGTTTCTTCGTCCTTTTAACCAACATAAATTACAACATCGTTCTCTTCCTTGTGTTTTCTTAGATATAGCTCTCACCACAAGGGCTATTTTTGTCTCAATTATCTTTCTGATAAAATTTATGTCACTCGTTAACTCTCTTTCGATGAGTCCTTTTTCTCCTTTTCCACGTACACGCCCCCCCCCCCCC
>JAJTVC010000854.1:0-10041 GCA_022433055.1 Begonia peltatifolia | reverse complement strand
ATAATGCCTCCAAATCTTGAGTGCAAATACAACCGCCGCCAGCTCCAAGTCGTGAGTGGGATAATTCTGCTCGTAAGCCTTCAACTGCCTAGAAGCATAGGCAATGACTCTCCCACTCTGCATCAAAACACACCCCAAACCGATCCTGGAGGCATCGCAATAAATGCAGAACTTCTCTCCTTCCACAGGCAGCGTCAGTACAGGAGCCATAGTCAATTTCTGCTTCAATGTCTGGAAGCTGTCCTCACATCGGTCGGTCCATTCATACTTTGCATTCTTCCTGGTCAGCCGGGTCAAGGGGGCCGAAATTTTAGAGAACCCCTCAATAAATCTCCGATAATATCCAGCCAACCCCAGAAAACTGCGTATCTCACTAGCACTGGTCGGTCGCGGCCACTCCTTTACAGCCTGAACCTTCCCCGGATCAACTGAAATACCCTCATAGGAGATCACATGCCCCAAGAAATGAATCATATCCAACCAAAACTCGCACTTTGAGAATTTAGCATACAGCTGATGCTGGCTCAAAATAGTCAGTACAATCCTCAAGTGCTCCCTGTGCTCCTCCTCACTCTGCGAGTAAATCAGAATGTCGTCGATAAATACAATCACGAACTTGTCCAGGTACTCCCTGAACACTCTGTGCATCAGGTCCATGAATGCTGCAGGGGCATTGGTCAACCCGAAAGACATCACCAGAAACTCGAAATGCCCATACCTCGTCCTGAAGGCCGTCTTCGGTACATCTTTCTCCTTCACCTTCAACTGGTGATAACCGGACCTCAGGTCGATCTTAGAAAACACTCGGGCACCCTGCAGCTGATCGAACAAATCATCAATCCTAGGCAATGGATACCTATTTTTCACTGTCAATTTGTTCAGCTCCCGGTAGTCAATACACATACGTAAGGATCCATCCTTCTTCTTGACGAATAGAACTGGCGCTCCCCAGGGTGAAAAACTAGGGCGTATAAATCCTTTACCTGTCAGCTCCTCCAATTGAGCCTTCAGCTCCTTAAGTTCAGTAGGTGCCAATCTGTAAGGGTTCTTGCACACCGGCTCGGCACCTGGGAAAACATCTATCTCGAACTTAATCTCCCTATCAGGGGGCAACCCAGGCAATTCATCACGGAACACTCCCGGGAACTCCTGCACAATAAGAATATCCTGTACCCGAGCATCGCCCGGTGACTGCGCATCCTCAACACTTGCCAAAAATCCCTGGCAACCCATGCCCAACCCCCGTGGTGCCTGAAGAGAAAGTATAGCAGAAATCCTGGCAAGACCCTTGCCTGCTTTAAATGTGTAGCTTTCCCCGCCTGGGGGCCGGAAATGAACCTCTCGGGTCCTGCAATCAATCTCCGCATGATGTCTGAACAGCCAGTCCATTCCCAAGATCACCTCATAACCACTCATATGGAGAATGACTAGCTCGGCATATAACTGCTTCCTCCCTACTGTCACAATATTGCCCCGCACCACCTGTTCTGAATACAAATGCTCTCCGGATGGCAAAGTCACATCATAGTGTCTCTCGGCGGGGTTGAACTCCAAGTTGGCCTTAACCACAAAGCTCGTCGACACAAACGAGTGCGTAGCGCCCGTATTAATCAACGTATAAGCTGCCACACCAGAAACAAAAATGTTACCTGCTATCACTGATGGCTGGGCAGCATAATCTGGCTCAAACAGGGCAAAGACTCTCGGTGTAACTCTGGCTGACGACCTGCTCGCCACTGGGCATCTACTGGCAAAGTGTCCCACCTCATTGCAGTTGAAGCAGCGGTTCTGACGCGGCTTCTGGCACTCTCTGGACATGTGGCCCACCTCGCCACAGTTATAACACCTCACTGGGCCCGGCCTGCACTCGCTCGGGTGGTTCTTCTGACACTTCGGGCACACTGGAAACTGCCCTGACCCCTGCGGCCTCTTAGTGCTCCCCTGGCTGCTAGAACTGTCACTAGGCCTCTTCAGGCCTCTCTGCACGGATACCTCCCCGCTGGCCTGTGGCAGAGACTCTCTGAAAGGTCTGCGAGGCTGCTCTCTAGGTACCTCCCGATAACTAGGAAGCTTCGCTCGAGCCTCCTCAATGTCAAGGGCCTTCGCCACCACCTCCTCGTACGGCATGCCCGGGTCCCCGCAATCTGCATGCCCATATAAATATCCGGCTTCAGGCCCTGCACAAACTGATGTACCTTATTCTCATCGAGGCTCACTAAATGTCCTGCAAACCTCGACAAGGCCTCGAACTGTCGCACATACTCAGCCACAGTGCCGGTCTGCTTCAACTGTGCAAACTCTACCATCTTCTGCGACCTGACTGAATGACTGAAATACTTGCCGAAAAACACCGACCTGAACTCCTCCCAGGTCATGGCCCCCACATCTCTCGTGGCCACCACAGTATCCCACCAATGGCTCGCGTCCTTGGCAAGATAGAACGCCGCACTAGAAACTCTGTCCTGCTCCTCTACCTTGGCAAAACTCATCATCCTCTCCATATTCCGTATCCACTCCTCAGCACTGAGAGGATCCGGAGATGATCCGTCAAAGGTCGGAGGTCTAAGTCTGTGCAGTCTGTCACCTCCTCTGTCGGACGAACCCTGGGCGCTAGACTGACCCTGATCGTCCCTACTCATAAACCTCTCCAACTGCTGAGACTGACGGTGGACCAACTCGGTAAGCTGTCGGACGGTATCATCCATGTCGCCAACAGCCCTAGGAGGCGCCTCTCGTCGTGGCCGCCCTCTACCTCTACCTCTCGCCTCTCCTGACATTTTCTACCTTTAACAAAAGTATAAAGCTCACATTAGTAATACAATAAATTCAAATCTAAACACTTACAGTTGGTGGAGTGCTCCCGTGCAGCGGCTGGCGGTGTTAGGTAATCCTCTTAACGACGCCGACCTCGTGGCTCTGATACCATAACTGTAACACCCCGAGAAAACCCCGCGTTCTCGGTGCGCTACAGTGCACCTACACACACACACTAACACTTAATATAATTCACTCAATTTAATACCCTTTTGTTTCCAATTTACTCCCCTCTTTTTTTTTTGACTCGATTCGAAAACAACTTGCGTCTCCCCTTCGACACCTCACGCACACTCTCACGGTGCCGCACATACCACTCAACGTTACTGTGTTTCGCGCACGCTCACAGCGCCGCGTGCCCCACGCACCCTGCCGCTGTACAGCACGTCCGCGGGCACACCCTCACCCGGTGTCGCACGACCCGTGGGTACCCAACAGGGCCGCATGCCCCGCGCACCTGCAATCACGCCGCACATCCACACTCATATGAACTCCTCTAGCGTTCATCATACACACACCTTGACCTATTTCGTATCTTCTCGAACCTCAACCCCTCTCCCGAAATTTCGGCAGAGTACCGCCTAAAAACTGGCTACCCCAAAATTTAACCCTGCACACAATTCACCAAAATCCAACAATATTTACCTATCCATCATCCAGAGAAATCATCCCAACCCAAATCAGAGTAAGAAGGCGACGAAAATCCGTCAAATACAAATGAAGAAAGTCTCCAGTATAGAGAAATAACATACTCTAACATGGAAAATATCCGCGTACGTTACCAAAATCACACGCACTCCATATACACCTATACACTGACGCATATACAACAATCAATCCCATCCTCCGTACATAACCACCGCAAAAGAAAGAAAACCCACAAACCGACCAGGCCACAACCTACCATATCCACGGGTCGGGTCGCCCTAACAAAAGTCCGCCATCCGGTGCCGCAGGCGCACACCGCCAACCATCCTATGCCTCAGGACTAGGAACTCGAGGCTCACCAGCGGTATCGTCAGCACCTACACCACAGAACACACAACATAAGCCTAACGCTCAGTAAGTAATGCGATATGAAAGTAAAAGCCGACAATACAATCCTATCACATGCAGTCTCTACACTCACACTCATGTTGTCACATCTGTGACGCGTAGTGCAGCCGCACCAGGGTAAGGAGGAACCTCACGCCACCCTACACCCTAACACGTCGCCACCGTCCCGGACTCCCCAGCAACGAGGCCCACAAGCTACACCCACGCATCACCACACGACAACCACATCATGGTAAGGGTGTACCTCGCGCCACTCTACACCCTGACACGTCGCCCCCGTCCCAGCCTCCCCAGCACGGGGCCACAGTTGCCACACACACACGTTTCGCGACAGCCCAGCCGGCCCACCCCTCGAGTAGGATCCGCGACTGGTGTTGCACCGGCCCACACACTAGTAGGATCCGCGGTACCACTGCCCATATCCTCACCGTCAACACATTTACACCGCATGACGGCCCAGCCGGCCCACCCCTCGAGTAGGATCCGCGACTGGTGAACCACCGGCCCGCATACTAGCGGGATCCGCGGTACCACCGCCACACGTCTCACCTCATACATCAAAACATGCTAAAAATCCTTTTCGTTCCCGTTTTTTTTTTTTTAAAAATATGATGCATGTCAAACAATACGCACGCACACCACAATCAATCACATAAACCCTAAAGTTCTACAGTGTAGGCCCACTTGGGCAAAACACATGCATGCACTACTTACCTGGCGTCCTAAGCTCGCTCGATACACAGCTTCGCCAACAGAAAGCCTCAACCTAAAACACAACCAATTTCTCATCAGTATTTCTCCCAACATTTACCAATTAGCTAAAAATAACCTTATCTAACTACACTCATTAAATTCCAACTAAAACGGTCCATTGGTTTGGTTTGGCCGAATACCAGCTCAACGTTCGGATGCGCATAACTTTTGCGTCCGTCAACGGAATCAAACGATTCCAGCGGCCACACGTTCCTCTAAAACCTATTTTTAACCCGCAAAACAGAATTTAAAACGATTAACCAAAACTAGGCCAAAATAGCCAAAAACAGAATCTGCTTCTAACCTAAAAATAGCCGAAAATTTAAATTCGATCCAATTTCGCAAATTCTTTCACCAAGCAGCCGCATTCCAGTCCATTATGCATAACTCATAACAATTTCGAAGCTTCTCGATCAGAAAGCTCGAATGGCAGCAAAACTTCCCTGGTTTTCCTCTCGAAACCAGGGCACTACCAGCTCTCCCCTCCCCCACCCTTTATTCTTGCTGCAATTCCTCCATACCATGGCACAACAAGCCGAGGTAGGAACACAAGTAGCCTACATCTTCGGCCACCACGATTAGAGGAGGAACAGGGGACATTCCCACCTCTCCTCGGTCGGGTTTGGGGCAAAAATGCCGAGCCTCTAGCGCGCCCATCCCAGCCCTCCTCACGCCAGGAACCGAGCTCAAACCAGGCGAGAGTTCGGAAGTAACCGAACTCCCCACTTGCTGGCGGAAAAACGAAAAAGGCAGGGCAGTTTACCTTGGGTCTTCGGCACGGGAATGGCTGGATTACAAGTCGTTCCCAGTTTGTCGGAGCCCTTTATCCACGTCGACTGCCGAAATCCTTCTCCTCCGGTCGTCGGCCGTTGTCGGAGCTCGAATCTCTCCCGCGTCTCCTTCCCTCTCGGCTCTCTAAGGTGCACAGAGGAAACAACCGAATGGCTTCATCGCGAAGCCATTCGGGTGTTTACAATTTTTTTTTTTTTTATATTACAAAAATAAATACAAATTACCAAATTGCCCTCACGTACTTCACGTACTTCAATCGTCCGAAATTTCGTAACTTCCCGACCTCCCGGCTTTGAATTCTGAAAACCAATCGCAAAAGTAGGCCTCGAGCCTTATAATTTAAATATTTTCCGTTGAAATATTTCTCAAAAATCCGACCGGGATCAAACTAAAAATTCTAAAAATTAAAGATAAAATTCGAAATTCCCGGGTTATTACATCCCCCCCACCTTATAAGAATTTTGTCCCCAAAATTTACGTACCGAATAAGTCGGGATACTGCCGCTCCATGTCATCACGCCGCTCCCAAGTAGTCTCCTCTACACCATGGTTGCGCCACCTCACCTTGACCAGCGGAATCTCCTTGTTGCGCAGCACCTTCACAGCTGATTCTAAGATCCTCACTGGCTTTTCCTCGTACGACAGCGTCGGCTGGATCTCTATATCCTGTTGTTGCACTACCTGAGAGGGATCGCGCATACACTTCCTCAGCATCGAGACATGAAAAACATCATGGACGGCATCCATCGACGCAGGCATCTGAAGCTGATATGCAGTTCTCCCAATCCGCTTGACAATCGAGAATGGTCCCACAAACCGAGGGTTGAGCTTCCCCCACTTTCCGAACCTTACCACTCCCTTGAACGGCGAGACCTTCAGAAAAACCTCATCGCCCTCATTAAACTCCAACTCTCGGCGTCTCTGATCAGCATAACTCTTTTGTCGACTCAGGGCCGCTTCAATTCTCTTCCGTATCACAGAAATCTTGTCGACAGTCTGCTGCAAAATCTCAGGGCCTATCAATCGGGCCTCCCCAACCTCATCCCAATATAATGGCGACCTGCACTTCTTTCCATAGAGGGCCTCGTATGGTGTCATACCAATAGTAGACTGAAAACTGTTATTATACGAGAACTCCACTAGCGGTAAAAACTTGCTCCAAGTCGCCTGAAACTCCAACACACAAGCCCTGAGCATATCCTCCAGAATCTGTATAGTCCGCTCCGACTGCCCATCGGTCTGAGGATGAAAGGCCGTACTGAAATCCAATCTGGTGCCCATAGCCTTATGCAGACTCCTCCAAAACTTAGACGTGAATCTGGGGTCTCGATCAGAAACAATCGACACCGGAATCCCATGGAGTCTGACTATCTCCTGAACATACAACTGGGCAAACTGATCCATCGTATAAGTCATCCTCACAGGCAAAAAGTGAGACGACTTCGTCAACCTGTCTACAATCACCCAAATCGCGTCATGACCCTTGGCAG
Organism: Begonia peltatifolia; assembly: GCA_022433055.1. NCBI lineage: Eukaryota > Viridiplantae > Streptophyta > Magnoliopsida > Cucurbitales > Begoniaceae > Begonia > Begonia peltatifolia. The sequence goes on along the minus strand of JAJTVC010000854.1, from coordinate 3,136 downwards.
TCCTCGGTAACCCCACCACAAAATCCATGGTGATTCGCTCCCACTTCCACTCCGGTATAGGCAATGGTTGGAGCATCCCAGACGGTCGCTGATGCTCCACCTTCACCTGTTGGCAGACTACGCAGGCCTCAACATACTCAGCCACTGCTCGTTTCATGTTAGGCCACCAATAGTGCTGCTTCAAATCTCTGTACATCTTAGTGCTTCCCGGATGCACAGAGAAAGAAGATGAATGGGCCTCTGATAATATATCTCTCCTCAGCTCCTCATCCTTCAGGACGTACCACCTATCCCGAAATTTCAGAATCCCGTGCTCTGAATAGCTGAACTCAGAATCAGGCCTGGCCTCCATACTCGCCTTCAGCTCGCTACACTCTGAATCAGTCTCCTGAGTCTGCCTGATCCTGTCCAGAATAGTCGGCCTCAACGACAAGGCAGAAAGGGTGGCTGCCAGGTCAGAAACTACTTCCAAACCAAAACTCTGCATCTCTGTCACTAACTCAACAGGCTGTACCGTAATCATGGCAGAAGTCGAGGCTGTCACTCTACTCAAGGCATCTGCCACCACATTCGCCTTCCCGGGGTGGTACTTGATCTCCACGTCGTAGTCCTTGACCAGCTCGAGCCATCTTCTCTGTCTCAAATTCAGCTCCTTCTGCGTGAAAATATACCTCAAGCTCTGATGGTCCGAGTAAATCTCGCACTGCTGCCCATACAGATAATGCCTCCAAATCTTGAGTGCAAATACAACCGCCGCCAGCTCCAAGTCGTGAGTGGGATAATTCTGCTCGTAAGCCTTCAACTGCCTAGAAGCATAGGCAATGACTCTCCCACTCTGCATCAAAACACACCCCAAACCGATCCTGGAGGCATCGCAATAAATGCAGAACTTCTCTCCTTCCACAGGCAGCGTCAGTACAGGAGCCATAGTCAATTTCTGCTTCAATGTCTGGAAGCTGTCCTCACATCGGTCGGTCCATTCATACTTTGCATTCTTCCTGGTCAGCCGGGTCAAGGGGGCCGAAATTTTAGAGAACCCCTCAATAAATCTCCGATAATATCCAGCCAACCCCAGAAAACTGCGTATCTCACTAGCACTGGTCGGTCGCGGCCACTCCTTTACAGCCTGAACCTTCCCCGGATCAACTGAAATACCCTCATAGGAGATCACATGCCCCAAGAAATGAATCATATCCAACCAAAACTCGCACTTTGAGAATTTAGCATACAGCTGATGCTGGCTCAAAATAGTCAGTACAATCCTCAAGTGCTCCCTGTGCTCCTCCTCACTCTGCGAGTAAATCAGAATGTCGTCGATAAATACAATCACGAACTTGTCCAGGTACTCCCTGAACACTCTGTGCATCAGGTCCATGAATGCTGCAGGGGCATTGGTCAACCCGAAAGACATCACCAGAAACTCGAAATGCCCATACCTCGTCCTGAAGGCCGTCTTCGGTACATCTTTCTCCTTCACCTTCAACTGGTGATAACCGGACCTCAGGTCGATCTTAGAAAACACTCGGGCACCCTGCAGCTGATCGAACAAATCATCAATCCTAGGCAATGGATACCTATTTTTCACTGTCAATTTGTTCAGCTCCCGGTAGTCAATACACATACGTAAGGATCCATCCTTCTTCTTGACGAATAGAACTGGCGCTCCCCAGGGTGAAAAACTAGGGCGTATAAATCCTTTACCTGTCAGCTCCTCCAATTGAGCCTTCAGCTCCTTAAGTTCAGTAGGTGCCAATCTGTAAGGGTTCTTGCACACCGGCTCGGCACCTGGGAAAACATCTATCTCGAACTTAATCTCCCTATCAGGGGGCAACCCAGGCAATTCATCACGGAACACTCCCGGGAACTCCTGCACAATAAGAATATCCTGTACCCGAGCATCGCCCGGTGACTGCGCATCCTCAACACTTGCCAAAAATCCCTGGCAACCCATGCCCAACCCCCGTGGTGCCTGAAGAGAAAGTATAGCAGAAATCCTGGCAAGACCCTTGCCTGCTTTAAATGTGTAGCTTTCCCCGCCTGGGGGCCGGAAATGAACCTCTCGGGTCCTGCAATCAATCTCCGCATGATGTCTGAACAGCCAGTCCATTCCCAAGATCACCTCATAACCACTCATATGGAGAATGACTAGCTCGGCATATAACTGCTTCCTCCCTACTGTCACAATATTGCCCCGCACCACCTGTTCTGAATACAAATGCTCTCCGGATGGCAAAGTCACATCATAGTGTCTCTCGGCGGGGTTGAACTCCAAGTTGGCCTTAACCACAAAGCTCGTCGACACAAACGAGTGCGTAGCGCCCGTATTAATCAACGTATAAGCTGCCACACCAGAAACAAAAATGTTACCTGCTATCACTGATGGCTGGGCAGCATAATCTGGCTCAAACAGGGCAAAGACTCTCGGTGTAACTCTGGCTGACGACCTGCTCGCCACTGGGCATCTACTGGCAAAGTGTCCCACCTCATTGCAGTTGAAGCAGCGGTTCTGACGCGGCTTCTGGCACTCTCTGGACATGTGGCCCACCTCGCCACAGTTATAACACCTCACTGGGCCCGGCCTGCACTCGCTCGGGTGGTTCTTCTGACACTTCGGGCACACTGGAAACTGCCCTGACCCCTGCGGCCTCTTAGTGCTCCCCTGGCTGCTAGAACTGTCACTAGGCCTCTTCAGGCCTCTCTGCACGGATACCTCCCCGCTGGCCTGTGGCAGAGACTCTCTGAAAGGTCTGCGAGGCTGCTCTCTAGGTACCTCCCGATAACTAGGAAGCTTCGCTCGAGCCTCCTCAATGTCAAGGGCCTTCGCCACCACCTCCTCGTACGGCATGCCCGGGTCCCCGCAATCTGCATGCCCATATAAATATCCGGCTTCAGGCCCTGCACAAACTGATGTACCTTATTCTCATCGAGGCTCACTAAATGTCCTGCAAACCTCGACAAGGCCTCGAACTGTCGCACATACTCAGCCACAGTGCCGGTCTGCTTCAACTGTGCAAACTCTACCATCTTCTGCGACCTGACTGAATGACTGAAATACTTGCCGAAAAACACCGACCTGAACTCCTCCCAGGTCATGGCCCCCACATCTCTCGTGGCCACCACAGTATCCCACCAATGG
>JAJTVC010000845.1:0-11247 GCA_022433055.1 Begonia peltatifolia | reverse complement strand
TAGATTTAAGTAAAAATATCAAACCATAAAATTAAAGCCTAAAATCATATATATTACAAGATTTCAAAAGATATCATTAAAAATTAGTATATTGAGCAATAACTAATCAACTCCAAATTACCAAAAACAATTGCTCAAATATTCACAGGTTTCAGCACCTAGGCTTCTATGTCGGGCATCTGTTGATTCGTTCTCGACATCTGTAGTGAGCGTCCACATATGCCTTATGGCCTTTTATTTTGAATGTCCATAGCAGTAGTCGAATCGCCTATCGTGGGGGAATTGGGCCACCGCACATTAACTTTTAAATAAAAATTTCAATTTTACAAATTTAAGAGCATTTGTCATTTTATTTTAGATTGGGTTCCCAGTCCCAGTGTAAGACCATCCACAATATCGCAAGTGTTTCAAGATGAGGATTCGAAACAATTTTTTTTTATTTCAATTTCTTATGTTGTCTCTGATTTTGATGCATGTTTCTGATAGCGTGTCTCGACTGTTCAATAAGGTTTTCGTCATCATTGAGGTAAGGATTTCTTTATCATACTGCATTGCATTATAGTTTTCAAAACCTCTATTTTGTAAGCCATCACATATTAAACCTGACATGTTGTGAATAATAGCTTGTCAGTTTCTATTCTATACTATATGTACAAGTTTTATACTTTTTATTTTATGCATGTAGAGTATTTCAATTGATATATATGTCGGTTTAAGATTTGGTTGTTGGAGGCAATGTTGGGCACCTTTGTTTAATGGATTTTCAGTTGTTCGGAGTTGCATTAAGACTAAACATCTAAAGTAACATGAAGCTATTTTCACATATTCTAGTGTGTGAAGGTGTTTGTTTGTTGGCGTGACATTGGAATAAGACACAGATGACTTGTTCTTGGGTTCAAATTCCTAAACCTAGCCATTTTGTTTTATTTTTATGTTCGATACGCAATTGACTGGTGTTCAAATAATTATTCTTTTTCTCTCATATGACAAAAGGGACCTATGAATCATTGTCATTATTTTTATGCATCTTGTGAGCATTGACGTGTAAAGATTTGTGAGTGACTTTCTTTTCACTAAGGCTGTTGGAGACATTTTTTATATAACTACTTATATATGTAACAACATTTTGAGAACTTACTCCACCTACGGGTCGTTAGGCTTGTTTTTCAAATGGTAAAAGAATTTGGATGAATGTAAATCATGCACTATATTTTGCTCATTTGCTCATTGTTTTTAAACGAAATGATAAAACTAATCTTGTTATGCATTTGATTATAATATTAAATTCTCTATTGAGTAGTCGCTTACTCTAAAACATTCTATTTTTTCTATAAAGATTTTAGAAGTTAGGTTTAGCTGATTGTTGAGGAGTCTACCCTTGTTTCTTTGCTTTCTTTCAAGTGATTTATTTTCTTTCTTTTGGCGAAGACTTCTCTATTTATTCCTAACCTTATTTAATTTATTGAATGTAAGACACTTTTATTCATGCATAATATTTTTCTTAGATTTTACCTTGCACTGTCTTATTATTTTGTGATCACTATATAGATTTCGACTTTTCTCGTGTGGGCTAAGGTTCAATTAATGTTTAAATCTTCTATGATAAGTTAAGTCATGAACTGGATTTTGGTTGCATGATCGAGGTCTCTCAGATAATTAGGTCGTTGGATCACCCTGTTTTTTAAGCGCACCTCCGGGTCATGACAAAACATTAGAACAAACCGAACAAAAATAAAATGCAGATATCTCGAAATTCTAAACAATTTGCCCAAAATTCAAATATTCTGAAAAATACTCCAGAATTAGTTATTCTTGTGATGAAAAATTATCCATAAATAGCCTAAACAATCTTAAATATCACAAAATTCAAACTTGGTTTGAATTTTAATAAAAAATTATCTTGAATCTATATCCATCCGACAACAAAATAATCCCAAAATATCAAATAAAATATGCATAATATTTAAATTTCCCATAAAAAAATTAATTCAATCTTGAGCAATAGATCATGAAATGGATTTGAATTAACGAAACTGCTTATAGATCTGCAAATGACAAATCAACCACCAAATTATCAAAAATAACTTGGCCAAAAAATTCACACGAAATTCCGAGCAAATAAAGCCTGAATTTCTAACAGAAAATAATTCTGAAACTTTCAGATATTGATACGATATTGACTGACCTCAAATTTAGATTGTCCATAGCGATGTCACAAAATAGCAAATCCCAATAAGTGAATTTGTCCAAGGAAAAAATTCGGTATCATGAGTTTTTCAAATCTAAAAATCAACGAAATCCGACAGATCTGAAGTTGTGTTCCAAATCTGTAAAAATGGATATTTTTCAAACAAATTTCCTTCTACTCAGAGAACGACATTGGATCAGCGTGCAAAAGGCGGCTTCTATGTGCAGGCGATGAAGAGAGATCGGACGGCAGAAGGTTGAAGAGTGCTCAGACTGAACAAGACTGTCTCTCGTTCTCGTCGGTAGTCATCATGAGGCTATGCGAAAGACTGCATCTGACGACGACGGCTAGGTGGTTCGGCAGATTGAACAAGGCATACGGCGTGTTGCAAAACGTAAGGGAAAAATTGAAGCTTTAGTGCGTGAGGCGGAGGCGCAGCTGATCGGTGATTAAAAATGGCGACGGAGTTCGGCTGGATCATGAAAGAAACTGACGACAGTTCAGAACTCAATTACCAGGGGCTTGAAAAGGAGATCACAGAAAGGCATTGCACACGACTGGGAATCTAGGTTGTCATTTTAGGGGATTATATTCTTCTTCAATGACCATCTTAACGACATGAGATATTGCCTTTATTCTTGAAGGAGGATGTCACCAAATGAGTACTTTTCAGGTCTTCTCGTGACCCTTGTAACTGCCCTTGGTATTGTCCCAAATATGCAGCAAGAGACATTTGACTAAAAAAACGAGCAACTGCCCAGACAACTCCAACTTTATCACTTTTGCTTTAAATCAAGACAAGACATTTTTATGATGTGATCCGTAATGCTCTAATGATGTCTTTTCTTTTATGCTTCAAAAGAAAGATTTGCCAAAAAGTGTGTATTGCTGTCATCATTTTCATTTTTGGCGAAGTTTCTCAATTCCCTAAAGGATCAACGTAGCATTTAGGGGGGCAACTGAACCAATTAAAATTGAACCAAACCCAAACATGACTTATATTTTTTGGATTTCATCGGCTTCTGTTCTTGATTTTTTTCCGTTTAAATTCGATTTTTGTTTGGTTTCGTTTGGTTTAAACTCGAGTTGGACCCGTTTTGATCGATTTAATTCTATAATTTATTAGTTTTCGTATAAGATTTTTTAAAAAACATATTAACATTATTAATTTGGTTCAGTTCGGTTTTAATTGATTTTTGAAAGAAGCAACCAAGAACTAAACCTAAAATCTCGATACGGTTTCAAAATCAATTTTTCAAAAATTGAAACCCAACCAAACCGAGTAATTCAATTTTTCAGTTTTAATCAAACTAATTTGCACCCCTAGTAACATTATGTTCTTCGGACATGGTTTTCAAAAAGACTTTGATATTGTGCACTTCATGATCATCAAGCTCTTAACACTATGCAAATGCACGTATCACAAACAAATAATAGTGATAGCGTCAAATTCTATGAGAATAAAATTATCAAATTTATAATCAATGAAAAATAATTTGATTAAATATCAAAAATGTTGTTAAGAAATAACTGTTTAAATAAACATAGCTCAAGTTAATTTTGAATAGATATCGAATTGAGGTACTAGGAGCGCGTTTTGTGCTCTTTAAAAGCGTGTTACAAGTGTTACTATCAAAGTAAATATATCGTGAACAAACATTATCCATTCTACATCATTCTTCATCTTCTAAAACCCGGCTTGAACTACTCGTATGTGATAGAAAATAATCACATTAGCCATACGTAGTGTTATCATATGAAATACAAGCATCTACAGCCAAATAATAGCTCACATTAATGAGATTAATGCTACTATTATGCTAAATAACAATGTCAATATTAACCTATACTCGGATTTACAACAACCAGAAATGGGCAACGAAAGAAACAAATGATGATTCATCCTTTAATAAGTTCTGGTTGTCTTGCATTTGGTAAAATTAAATGCCTTACAGTGAAAAACTAAAAGAAAAGTTTTAAAATGTCTCACACAAAAATAAATTACTAGAAGGAAATGAAACAAAACTACGGCAAACTCACTCTTGCTTTGGTCACTATAAATCTCTCCATCCAACACTTCAAAAATAGGTGGGTCATCTAGAGTGAGCTGACCATACTCTAACAGGGATATCAAGTGTTATATCCACAAGTAGTAAAACTGTCGGGAATCAAGTTCAACAAATCATAGTTGGGGCTAGGTAAAAAATAGTCAACTATACTATGGCAGATGATAAAACAATATCATTACCATCAAATTAGAACTTGAGCATTTGTGCTATAAGTCTACAAAAGATAATGAATAATAATCATTACCATGTTACCAAATTTTTCACTCATTGATATATGTAATAATTTGAACCTTCAATATTCTATTATCAATAATATCTTGTGAATATTTGTTATGGATGAAATATGAATAAAGTTTTAGAAATTGTATTGAAGAAATGGTACAAAGTTCTTGTGAATGTTAAGAATGAAATTGTTTTGTAATAACACACCTGATAGTAAGTGTAATAACTTTTGCTGTGATAATTGAATTTCTATGAAATGTAATATTCTTAAACTAGACATGTAGAGGAAAAATATGGCTTTAGAATGAAAGAAGTTGGATGTATGTAACATTTACTTTTTTAATCTGATGAATGCAGTTACGTTTTTAAACTTCACTTTTACTAAGCTTTAAATTGCATTTTAGAGTGAGAATTTAGAAAAAGTTAATCTATCTATGCAATAGCTTTGGACAACCAATGGAATTAGAACACGTGGCAATCAGTATATGTTAGGTAAGCTGTTTGCTTAAATAATTAATTTAGTATGATTAATGCTAATTAATCATGGTTAATTATGCTAATCATGTTGATTAATTTAAGACAAATCAAAATTAATTAGTTTCAATTAAGCATACTTAAACATAAGTAATCATGGTATTTTTTAGAATATCCATAGAATGAAGGATAATTTTGTACAAATGCATGAAGTTGTTTGGTTAAAAATAAAAGTTTATCCAAGAACCATCTAGAAATGAAGGACAAAAGCTGTAGAGACAGCCATTTTCGTGGTATTTAAATTGATAAGAGAGAAAATAGAAAAAGAAGAGAGAAAAAGTGAGATTTTGGACTTACTCCTCAAAGGAAAATTACTCAACTTAGAGAGACGATTCTGTATGACTAAAAATCAGTTCATTAGGTGAAAATTTCGTGGAAGAGGAGAAGCCATCAATAGGTAAGTAAATCTTACATTTAGAATAATTAATTTAACCTTTATTGCATTGTTTGGGTGATGATATATTTAAATTATGTCATTGGTTCTAATTAATCTTAGAATTTTGATTGTGGATTGAAGTGATTAGATGAATTTTATTTTGGTGTAAAATGAATAGTTTTTTTTATAAGAAAATTTATATTTTCAAATTGTATTGTGATGTTAAAAATGAATGTTTTGAAAATGAATATTAACACAATATTTTTGAAAATGATATTGTATTTGGGCATTAAAGTATATCAACTTAGTATACTGTATTTGAAATACTGGGTGAGTTGCATGGTGTTAAATATGTATGACATTGACTTTATAAAATATGTTAAAGCATGCATTTGAGAAAAATAAGAAGTTAGCAATCTTAGCAACACATGAACCTAATTATTGAACTTGCCTCTTCGTGTGCGATGTGTATGATTATGGAAATGAGAAGCAGATCAACTTAATATCCTCTTTGAGTTGAAAATCCCTAAACCTCGAAAGGTAGCAATGCCTAAGGTCTTACAGCTCTACCGGAGAAAGCCTAGGAACGTATAAGACTGTGTGTTGGACATACATGTTAGAATTAGAGTGTATTGCATTTTTAACATAAACATTTGATTGTTAAAAGATTCATTGGAGTTTTCTTAAAAAAATAATTTTAATCATACAAAGTTCATTCTACTTGAATTGTATTTATTTGATGAAAATGATTTCAAATAATGGTTGAGTGATTTCAAAATATTAATTTCGAGTATGTATATTTTTATAGCAATTGCATGGTTTTCAAAGGAACATGATTTATATGATTTTCAAATAATTGTAATAATGGAAGATGGTGATCGATTTTACATGGTGTTAATAAAGTTTGAATTAGTTATTCTATATATTAGATTTATTTACTGGGCTAAAAACTCATTATGTGGATAATTTAAATTTTTCAAATATCGAGAACGTTTACTGAGAAAGAAAAACATAAGGCAATATAAAGTTTGCAAAGAGGCATAGGTGAACCATCAACGTAGATGATCTTTTTGTTTGAGTAGGATATTTGGTTTTTATGTGTATAAATCTTTTTGAAATGACACATGTAGTTACCTACTTTTATAATAGCTTCTGTATTAACACTCTGATTTTCATATAAATTTTCAATAAATAAAATGTATATTAATTTTTTTCATCTAATGGTACGCATTTTATATGTTTTATGTTTTAAATGTTTTTATTAAAGAATAATACAAAAATAATTTTTAAATGAGCATCCTAATTTAGGATATCAAGTTAAAGAAGTATTAATTCGTAATGATTTATGCATGTGAGAGTGAAGTGTCAATGAGAGCATTCTTTCGACGTCCGATTCTTTCTTACTTTAAGAATTCTCTAGCTGTCGGGGTGCGGTTGGTGAGAATCGAGTTCTGACAAATTACATCGTAAATTGTCTCACAGGCGCTCTCATGCAAACAGACGCTCAAATGTTAGTACTTACACAACAAATAACAACCTTGCTCATTGGTCAAACAAAGCGAATAATTACAATTGTTTGATATAATGACAATAAAATGCACGTAAAAAAATAAAAGTATGGGAAAATGTATATATATAATGAAAAATTGATACGCTCTGAGACCTAAAATGTAATCAGTGTAACTTCAATTTAGGTTTTGAAAATACAAAATGCACTACCAAATATAATAACCAAAAAGTTCTGCTTCAAGTAGGGGTTTATCTCTAGCGTTGCTGGAACCAGTAACCAAAAAATCAAATCCAACTCATAAAACTTTAGTATCTATAGTATTATCGACATCAATATGCTTTATAAAACCTTAAAAGAGTTGTTGGATCCCATAACAAGGAGAGGACTCAACTCGGTAATTCAGGGATATCGTCCTCAAAAATGACCCAAAATGGGCCTAGGGTGTATCACCAAATAGTGGTGTCGCATTGTGTAACTTGGCCGGAGTCATAACACCAACTTTGGATATTGTGGTGCATGGCACATGAGCACTACATGTTGCGGTTCCTAGCATTGCAACATTGGCTTTATGGCTTCTTGGCCCAGCACATGTCAAAATTCTACACAATCTAGAACATACTCTAATGTTATGGCATTGTGTTTTTTATCGTCAGAGCTTTGCACCAACTTCCATCGACAAAATACAATTATTCTATAATTTCATAATGCTAAGAGGAGTTAAACCTAATTTAGATCAATTATAAAACAACTTTGTCCATCGAAATGATAATTGTTGCTATTGATATCAATTTATCAATTAAATTACAAAATTCTAATAATTTTGAGACTTAGTGGCAAATATAGACTTACCCGGGAAAGTTCTTTGACGTATTTCAAAGTGAATTCTGATCCATGGAAGAAGTTGGTAGAGCTTGATCCTAAAACTCTTTTTTCTCTCAATGGTTGCCAAACATTCTTCTCAAATGTGAAATTGAGTTTGGAACATGTAATTAACTTGTTAATTATATTTTAAGCATGTTTATACTGTCACTAGTGAGATATTGGAGTTGTTCGATTGCATATTTTGGATATATATCATTCATATTTGTTGTTTTTATGATTTTAGGGATAGCCAACAAGTAGAGAAGAATATGCTCGAATTTTCAATAAATAGTAAAGAATGTAAAATGGTGGAACAAGGAACTCAATGGACCAGAAATTAGGTTAATTGAGTTTAGAATGAGTATGTTACGTGAATCCAAACTTTATACCTTGATTAAAGAATAATTTAGCTAAAAAATTTAGTTTCGAGAAAATACTACGTGGTAGTTGAAAGATCAAGATTATGTACAGGTGTCCTAGTGGGTTGGAACACTAGGTGAGACACTGATAATAAAAATGATCATGAACAATATTAAAACATGGAAAGTAAACAAAGAGTAGGTTGATAACGTAGTTAGAAAATTGCCTATGTCTCTGGGGCCACGCTCAATTATAAAAATAATTTACAAAGTTACAAGATATTTTGTCTAACACAAAGCAAGACTCTCTCTTTTCTTTGTCGCTGCTTCTTCCTAATTTTCCCGTGACAAGATTCCCTTATCGATGATGACTCCTCTCGGAGTCCGTATATAGCAAGATCTCCTTGCCCACGATCAAAACTCCTCCCGAGTTCCAGTCAGCCTGCTCTCGAGAGTGAGTTTAAAAGAACATATCAAGGAAACCACCTTCGGTAACACTTGCCGTTGTCTTTGGATGCATTCAATTAATCAACTCACTCAGAATAAAATCCAACCAAGGACAGAGTGTGTATACAGTCTTTTAAAGACTAAATAAATAACAACTCACCTACACACGAAAGTGTGGGGGAGGAATAAATAACGGTTTGCGACACAAGTAATTGTGAAAAGAATGAATGATCCTCTGTAAGCATTCCATGAGAGAATAATGCTTAAATATTGTTTGCAACAAATCTTTCTGTTTTTACTTCAAATATTTTATTTAAACAAAAATGCACAGAAGAAAGAAACCGAATTCACGAAATTTGGATCTGTGACATCAGGTGCAATATTTATGGAAAAACGCTAGCAGCGAATTTAGAACAAATCTCTTAGTTGTTGTGATCACATATCTTGCGATAATCTAGCTTAACAAAATTACAATGTTCAAATTAACTTTCCAAAATAATAATTTCTCATAATGCCGGGATAACTTGTTTTATAAGTAACAACCTTTTAAATATTATTTTACTGACTATAGACTAAATTACAAGCTTTCTCAATTGACAATTGGTAAAAAATCAATACCAACAATATTTAGCATTTACAATGGTAAATACGAATTTGAGGAAAAGCAAAATGAGTGAGTCATGCAACTGCTTATTTAGAAGATTAATCATGACATATAAGTTTGGTTATTCGTAGTTTTTTACAAAATTGAAAGTGAAATAGATAATTTTCTGAAAGAAAAATTGGTAAAAATAGAAAATTTTGCCATATATTCAATTTACTTGAATATGTTAAATTGGTAAAAATAGAAAATTGATAAAAATGATATTCAATTTACTTGAAATTTTGCCACATATTTCCCACATTATAGACTAATAATCTGAAAATTTTCGTGAATTTCTAATACTTATATGATTTATTATGATTATTTTATAAATTAATTAACTAAAATTATAATAAATTGTAAATGTGTTAGAAAATTATGAAAATTTTCAAATTATCTAACCATAATGTGGGAAATATGTTATAAAAATTTCAAGTAAATTGAATATCGTTTGTTATTATTTTAAAATCAATTTATCATTTAGCATGAAAGAACGACCGGTTCAATTGAACCGACCGTTCTCTCACATGTCCATAGCAAACAACGATATTCAATTTACTTAAAATTTTTACCACATATTTATCACATTATGGATAGATAATTTAAAAATCTTCGTGATTTTCTAACTCTTGTATGATTTATTATAATTTTAATTAATTAATTTATAAAATAATTATAATAAATTCTACAAATATTAGAAAACTACGAAAATTATCAAATTATCTGTCCATAATATGATAAATATGTGATAAAAATTTTAAGTAAATTGAAGAAAACACACTGGGACCAGAGGAGACGGTGAATGAAGTTGACATTAATGGCGGTCCCACTGTCTAATTCATGGTAAAATTAAAAAAACCATCTTCAGCATGATCCACTTTACGTTGGACAAGATTAAACTGCAGATGATAGCTCTGCAATTACGTTATCATCTTCTATATAATAAATGAGATGATCTTCACTTCATCTTCAACTTCGATTTCATTTAGAACATTTCGGGTAGCAGTATCTTTACCTTCCATTTCAATCACGAATTTTTAAGATGAGATTTTGAAAAGTATAGATATAAAAACATATAAAAGGTCCTAAAATACGAATCTTAGAGATATGGACACTGTAGTAAACAATGTGTCATTAAAAGTAAAGGTTATATTAGTACGAGTTTAACTAAGCAAATATTTGAATAATTGTTATTGATATTCTTGTTCAAATAATAACGTTACATATTTGGAAGATAATCTTGTACACTTTCGCAATCAATCACACGAGATAAATGTCCAAAAGTGAGGAAGACTTCGTAGTTGTGAACTTTTTTTTTTTTTTCTTCAAAACCAGATGAAAATAAACACATCTAGATTCCATTGAAGATGGGTGGTTAACCCTAACAACTGTCGAACAATAATCTTAAAAAAATTAAAAACTGAAACACTGAGATTTGAAATGAAAAATTTTTTAGAATAAATATACGTGTGAATATCGAAAGATAACTGTAAATTTTACAACTCAAACTTATATTAATTAAAAAAAAATAAAGTACTTAATTAGAACTTAATGTGCGAAATTTGTTGATTTGTCCCAAAAGATCTTGGATCACTAAATTCTAACAATTTGTTTTTGTATTTTGATACAAATCCAAAAATAACTTAGAACACCGAACTTTAACAATCTCCACCTTAAAAAAAATTATGATGCAAGAAATAAATTTTAAAGTATAAACAAATTTTTATCTTTTACAAAACTATTAAAGAAGATTTGCAATGTGAGTTTATCGTCTCGTTCCAAAAGAAATATTCAAATCACGAGACTGTAGAATTCTTCAAAGAAAAATTCAACAATTCGGGTTGACAAATTTAAGAAACACAAAATGCAAGATAATTGCAAAGCGACATCCAAATCTTCTTAACAAGTCTGTCATAAGAAAACTCTTAATAATTTCACTATCAATACTTTGTCATAGTGAAAGTATTGAATTTTAATTTCAAAGAGCACACCGCTAAGAAAACAAATATACTTTCAACAAAAAATTACTTCAAAAAAC
>JAJTVC010000844.1:0-25000 GCA_022433055.1 Begonia peltatifolia | reverse complement strand
TTGCTGTGGAAGAGACATTTGGTTTAGCCGAATACCGCTTTTGATTCCAGCATATGTATGCAAACTTCAAAGAATGATTTCGAGGCAAAGGATATAGAAATGCGATGTGGTCTGCAGCAAGGGCAACCACGAGGAAATATTTCGAGATAGCAATGATAAAAGTTTATGAACTAGACAAGGATGACCATGAATGACTTGAACGAGTACCGATATCTCATTAGACTACTCATGCGTTTTGTCCAATTCCTAAGTGTGACTTGAGCCTAAATAATTTATGCGAGTCTTTCAATGAACCTATATTGCTGGCAAGGGACAAACTGATTCTGACTATATTCGAGATGATTCGAAAAAACTTGATGACTCGCATTGTAAAAAAATACGACGAGATGCTCAAATTAACTGATGTTTTGTGTCCTAAGATTAGAGAACAGCTAGAGAAGCTAAAAGAGGCAACTAAAAATTAGAGTGTTGATGTAGCGAGAGATGCACGATTTGAGGCAAGCAACAATAACGAACAATATGATGTTGATCTGAATGTAGGCGAGTGCAAATGTCGGAGGTGAGAGATTATTGGAATCTCATGTGTCATGTCATTCCATGCATTATTTTAATGAGACGGCCGCTGGAACAGTTCATACATCGATACTATTACTGAGCTACATATTTGGCGATGTACTCAAACTTCATTCGGCCCATTAATGGCCAACAAATGTGGCCGAAACCAAATGATCGGACCCCAATCGTTCTGCCTGAGAGAAGGCGCCAACCTGGTAGGCCAAAAAAGAAAAATGTCGATGAGTCGTCCACTTCGAAAGTTTCTAAGAAGAAATCTATGATGTTGTGTGGTAAATGTCAGCATCAGGAGCATAACAAACGCACATGTACCGAGATGGGATCCACTTCAAGCGATGCTGCTTCGCCCAACACATTTATGGATTTTTGAACATTTGACGAGACACATGTACATTTTTACCCATTGTTCTCGTAAACAAACTTTCATTATTATATTTTTTAATATAACTGTCATTTCATGCAGAACTCTACGACATGCGGCCATGGAGGAGACTGATGAACTACTAAGCGATGACGAGGAGAATATGGAACATTTTTATTTTATGTATTAATGTATATTATAGTTTATAATGTAAAACTATACACGGCCATTGTATTTTATAATTGAAATTGTGCTTGTAATTTATGAATATTTTACTTTGAAGAATTGCAATTGTAATTTATGACCATGGTAATTGCTTGGTTATTTGAATATGCAAGAGCTGTTTGCTACTAATTATAGAGACTCATAGCACAAAGAAAAATAATGTAAAAAAATTAAAAATTTCGCCTGAATTTCTTTTGTTTTTTGAATCCTCTAAACCTAGTATAAATCTGCATATTCAATTATCCAAACAGTTCCAGAATTTTGCATCAAAATTAAGCTCATCAAACTATATTATATCAAAATAAAATGTATCAAACTAAAATACATTAAATTCAAAAAAAGTTCATCAAAACTAAAGTATATCAAATAAAGTGCATGAAACTAAAATACATTAAACTACATCATCCAACTAAAGTACATTAACCTAATATACATCAAAGTAAAAGTACTGTATATCAAACTAATGTACATTAAATTCAAAAACAAAATATACTATGTTTGGACTTCCTATTCACATGTAGTTCATCATCTCCTATCTACACGCAATGAAAGTTATATTAAGAAATAAAAATTATAATAAAAATAGTAAAATAATTTGAAATGTACCTGCGTCATCATCAACGCCCTCCATCGATTGGTCGTTGTCCTCATCGCCTCTATAGTCTGGCTGTCGTCCTCATCGCCCTTCGTTGGTTGGCCCGCTTCGTCATCGCCCTCCATCCAATCCAGGATGATCTGTCTCGTACCTCTTTGGTAGTCGAATATATCTCTCTGGTAGTTCATCATCTGTTTGAGCGAGTCCATCACCTCCGTCAACCTCTCCTCGACCCGAAGGACTCTGTCTGAGAGGAGATCTATGTCCGACCTACTAGTCCCCGAGAGTGATGTGGTCGTTGGAGCCTCTCTATGAAAGTCATCCTGGAGGTCTTCCTCGTCTATTCTAGACGTCCATATCTCATCTGTTTCAACGAAGATCATCCTAACCAAATGAATCCTGCCAAAAACCTCACTGGCTCGCTGTGATCTCATCTGCTCTCTAGGCGATAACTGAATACCAAAATTCTTGATGATCTTCATAATCAACACACCGTAAGTCAGGTTCTTGTTCGTGTCCGCCCGATCTCACACACAAGACTTAAAATCAAAACGTTGGGGTCGACCATCCTGCCGCTGTACAGCTTCTCCATCAAGTAGAGATCTATGAAGTTAACGAGATCTCTATGTCCATGCCGCGGTAAAAGGGTGTTTAACACCAAGTTGTGGATTATGCGAGCTTTTACGTTCAAATCTTTCGGACTGCTTGATAGTATCTCTCAATCTCTTCACCGGCAAACCCGATCAATTGATTGACCGTCTCCGGAGTAATCACAAACTCCGTACCCAATATGCACGTTTTTATAGCTCCCGACCTTTCTAAAACGCTCATGTTGGCGTAGAATAGGCGAACAATACGGTCATAGCTATCGCCCCGCAAATCCAACACCTTTTTAAGGCCAATACTAGCGAAAATCTCCTATATGGTCAAAGATTCCAAACCTATAAAATCCACATACTTGGAAAGTGTTACCGATCGGTGCAACAAATCCAGCTGGTACTACTTATCACATGACTAGCTGCGAAATTCAGTAGACCAAAACTCTGGCTGGTTCAACCGTGGCGGCCTTACTACTGGCCAGTTTGACAGTCTGGCTTGTAAAGACATAGGTCCTCGACATTCAGACGGTCCACCCTTTCGCCTAGCATATGATCTCTCAGTCATTTCAGTATAAGCCGATTCGAATAATCTGCAAAGATCGTAAAGAAAAATATGGTATTAGCAAATTTAAAGATATGACGCACTGTCGGAGAGTGGTGACCCTCCGCTCTCTGTGCAAAAAGAGAGATCAGACGCACTGTTAGAGGGTCACCACCCTCCGCTCTCTGAAAATTGAGCGATCAGACACACTGTCGGAGGGTAGTAACCCTCCGCTCTCTGAAAATAGAGAGATCGGACACACTGTTGGAAGGTTGTGACCCTCCGCTTTCTGAAAATCGAGAAATCGGAAACACCCTCTGAGGGTGGTGACCGTCTGCTCTACAAAATTCACAGAAATCAGACACACCGCTTGAGGGTGGTGACCGTCCGCTAAGTGAAATTCACAAAAATCGGATGCACTTTATGAGGAGGGGTGACCGTCCTCTCTGTGAAACTTTCGGATTTCACACATTAACTAGCGAAAAATCAAATTAAACCATTTATAATCGATAATGTAACCTAACCTGAAGTAAATTTTGGTCGATTTTCTGCAAAAATAAAAATGGCAAGAGGTCGAGAGAAAATCGTGAGCAGCCGATAATTTTTCGCGAAAAATGAGTTTAGGGTTATGATATAATCGATAGAACGGACGCGCGCTTAGAGTGTCCGAACTGTCCGCTCTAGTCCTAATTTGAAGAACAGACGGTGCTGTAGAGAGTCTGTCCGTTATAAAACGGACGGATGCTGTTTTTAACAGTTTGTCGATTCTACGGTAAAATTAAAGAATGGACTGACTGTGTTTTCAATAATCCGTCCGTTCTATGACAAAAATTGAGAACGAACGGAGATAGGACGTTCGCCAAAGTTTATTTTGTTAGTTTTTCAATAAATTAAGCTTTGAGTTGTTAAAATTTATACTTTAGGGTTTAAGAATATGAACCTCAATAATTTGAAATTCATAATGGTAATTGCCCTAATTTCATTAAAAATAAAACAGAGATAATAGCCTATGTGCGTTTGAGGTTGACCTTGAATTGGGCTTTCGGAGTTCCTCATTGAGCCCAGATTGCTATAAATAATGGGCTTCTGGTTCATCCAAGTAAGGCCCATGGACCACAATACGACGCTGCAATCCCAGGTCTGCCCACAACTGTGGAGAGGCTGTCAAATTCAACCGACAGGTTGGCCCAATTGAGTGCAAATGAGTTAGGCAACTGATGGCAATTTGCGTTGTCCACATTTTTGCGGGAACAATATTCAAGCTATCAAGTAAATCGTATTCATTGAAATTCTAAATTTACACAATGCATGACGTTGCATGTTCATCTATCCAATTTTTATCTGTAAAAAACGAAATCATTGAACAAAAGAAAAGTAATTTTTCAGGGTGTCGAAATTTACAAACTTTTGTGCATGTGAATACCAAAAACAATTGTCAGAAAGAAATGTCCAGTGTTGGTGAGAAATGTCCAGAGTTGGTGAGTTAAGAGCAGCAGGCTAAAGGTCCAAAATGGTGACACTCCCTTTGTTATTAATGAATATGTTAAAACTTGAAATGTTCTATACATAAATGAATCCGATGGGAATTTCATCCTCCAATAGTTAAAAGTCTTCTATGTGATCTCTAATTCTCCTCTAAAAACAATATCCGATCATTAATCAGTACTCCAAACTGGATCCAATGGAAAGAGGTAACAAGCTTTCAGTGTAATGTAAAGTTAACTTTTATCTACAGAGGGAAAAGTGTTGGGCAGCCCCTTGGAGCTTCTGCATTATGCAGTAGGATGTTGCAGGCAGATGCTATGATGAAGACAGTGTCCTATTGAACCACTCTGATAATCGTTTTAATTTTTTTAACAAATGTTCGTTCTTTGCAGAGTAGGCTTCGAAATTTGACACCATGACTACAAAATCATGCTTCAAAGCTTCGATACTCCGATAATAATCACTCTCTAGTCTTAATTGAATCACTTCAAGAGTCAATGGAACTGGAAACCTGTAAAAACAATGCTCAAAAATCATATTTTTTATCAAGTGAAGATGGGGTATGCATTGCAATGTGTCGCTTATAATTACGGGTCACATAAAATAACGAGAGGATAAGAACACATACCGGTTCCTAAACTGTGGTCGCTGAGAAACACGGCTCAATTCCTGAACTCCGTATCGATCCTGATATGTTAATGACAATTGACATATTAGTGGTATACATGAAAACATTATAAGCAGATAAGCCAAACAAGTAAAGACAGTACCTGGCCTGTACTACCTAACTCTAATTTTTTCAAGGCGGATAATAGGTTGGCTTTACGTTCATAATCAATTCGAGGCTGTTCCCAATGGGTATCATCATCAAAGAGCTCCCAAGGACTATGCAAATGGGTGTCTGCTGGTTCACTCTTATAACGTATTCTATATCTCTCCCAAGGACTTTCAGGAAATTCAGAAGATTTTGCCTCCACAGCAGTAATACGGCCCTCCCACCAACTACCATCTTCTTCCCCCTCATTTCTCCACCACACTTTGCATTTATCCCTGAATCTCCAATTTCTTTGTAAAGAAGTTTCAAATCGACTTCTTTCAACAAGAAAATCTGGGAAACTAGTCTCTTCAGGAAGAGACAACTTGAAAGATTCACTAAATACATTGGAATCAGGATCTACAAACTCAAGTGTCATCTTGCAGCAGCTAGCCCCAGATCCACAAACAGTGGAATACTCAAGTCCAACAACTTTACAGTATTCGACAGCCCTAATGGTTCCCTTCATTGAAATCCAAGGCCCCACCTCTCTTGAGCGACAATATTCAATATATTCTTGATGCCCCTAAAAAATTAAGGTTTACAAATATTACATATGCCTTGAACAGCATTAGCATCAAAACCAAGAAAAGGAAAAGGGAAAAAAATAGCGTTAAATCCTTCATAAATACCTGTCTCAAATACACAACTTCGTCCCCTAGTTGAGGAATATAACGGGAGCCACCTTCATGTACAGACATCATTAACCACGATCCTTTTCTTGTTATTAGATGAGACTTCCTTTTATCCATCGGACTTGGGTCGCGAGCAGAATTAGCCCTTCTATTTCTAGTAGACCTTGGTCCAACTGTTGAAATTGATTTTGATCCCCACTCCTCATCCTTGAATTGATATCTGCTTGTTGAGGTATTCTGAAAATTTCGTGACATATGTTCCAAGTCCAGAACTTCCTCGTACTTAAGATTGTCACTCAGATTATTTGAATCACTTACGCAAGCCTTTGGCCTCAATGAGCGAGTCCTGTGGGCCACATCAACTGTACTTATATTTTCCTCTATTCCATTATGTGAATTGTTATTGCTCAAATATGAAGAGAAATCTCGTGTGCCACTTCCATTGTCTTCCAAACTGGTCCTTCCTTTGTGTGACTTCAATCTTCTGTAGACAACACTGAACATTTTGTTAGGATTTGAGTGCATTGACTTGTCTTCCAACATATCATCTTTTTGTGAACCATCACTCATATTATCCAAATTACTTCTGTCGATACCATCATCAGGGGGCAATAATGGATACTTAGGACTTCCAGGTAATACATCATGCTTACCATTACTCATACTTTCTACCAAGGATTTTCTTTCACGTTTCAGCGAAGCAGGATCAATGTTTGCCTTCAACCTTATTTTTGTCGAGACAGGTATATTGCTCTTACACAATTCAGAAGAGGATTTAATCTCGTTCCAGGTAGATGAGATGGTGGCATCATCAGGAGCCACATGATCCAGATTTTGATTTTCATTAGGATCTCCAACCTTAACAAAAGTTTTTGTTACTCCGCTGTTGGTTGGCTCAAAAACTCTCTCTACCGTACTATCTCCAATATCTTGAACATTTGAATATTCCCCAGCTTCCATTACATTGCCAGGATAATGTTCTGGTCTTACAAATTCATGGAGGCTGCTCTCCATATCATTATGATCATCAAGACAAGAACTAGATCTCATATGTGCATCAAAAGTAACCGTTTCTCCCAATCTTGGACGCTTGGATGTGCGTGTCTTGAATCCTCCCCATTTAATGGTGCCATTTTTATTGGGGATAGAGTGATTAGAATGATCTTCACTTTCGTCTTGTAATCTCTCAGCAGCAATGTCAACATTAAGAGAGTCATTTGGTTTTTCTAGGTTTGTGTGTCTGTGATTCACCTCAGCAGCTTCCCAAGGAGCTTTTGATGATGAGGCAACACCATTGATCGAGTTTGAACATTTGTGAATTATATTCTCAGGAGGCAAAGGCCTGTTAAAATTTCTAACTGGAAGCTTGAGGATCAACCTCCGCCTATTTACGGAATTCACATGAGATTCTGGCAGTTCAAAAGGTTGAACTACATCCTCAGATTCTCCCATGTATACTTCTTTTCCTTTTGAAAGCTTGGTTATGTTCTGCAAAGACTTATCAGAATCATCACTAACGATGATCGAATCTTGCAAGATAGATTCACTATCTGATGAATCACTTCCTGACCCATCCTCGTCCTCTACATCAGTAGATGTTCCTTTTAGTTTAGAAAAGAAATGACGAGCATTGCGTGCAGCAGCTCTTTGAGGCCTTAATGGTTTTGATGCTAATTTCCTCTTTGAAGTTTTTAAATGAAATTTCATTTTCCTATTTCTGTTACTTTTAATAGGATGTCCATCATACTCGTCTAAATTCCTCCTTTTAATACGTCTTCCAGAAAATGTCATGATCTCCATCTGAAAATGTAGTAAAGAGAAAGGTATTGGAGTTAACTTAAATAGATGCAGTAAAATGCACATAATTTGGAAGGCAATAACTTACATCTGCCTTATGTTTTTTCCTTCTTGATCTACGAAGATGGTCTCTTAGGGCATCTTCTCCTCCAGTATCTCCACCACTGCATTCTGGGTCTATGGACGAATTTGAATTCAAACTCCCCTGCTCTCCTCCGGTATTATAGTCTTCAGGGACATTATATTCTGAATCAGTAGTATCACTTTGTACTTCATTTTCTGGCTCCCAATCCATTGCATCGACAAACTCTGGAAGTGGTTCAATCAGTAAGTCCAAGTCCGCCAAAGGCAGCATCTGATATGCTGGATCCAGACTGAAGTCAGGCCCAACAGCAAACTTTAGAGAAGAAGGACGCCATTCAATACCCAGAGCTCCTAACCGTCTGTGCTGGTACATACTCTGGTAAGGTTCAGGGTAAGGTATCATGCCTGTGATTCCCGCATTGTAGATAGCACTTCAGATTTCAGAAAACTAACCAACATAAAAATGAAGTTCTTATTGAGTTGGTTAATAGAGAGACCTGAGTCGCAAAGAAGATCTTGCATATTCCGTCTGTAAGGAGCAAGTTGAGTTTCCTGAATCCAACGTCATCAACAGAATAAGAAAATGTCATTTGGATTAATGATGATGTAACATTTGATTTCTTGAGTTCAATTTAAAAATGTTCATGGACAATAACAGTCAAATAAAAGTCTATATGTTAAGCTTTTGGGATAGCTTATTCTAATCCCAACAACTCAGGCTTCTGACATTAGTATAATTTAAGAAAATGCTAAACTTACAGAGAAGGCCATACAACATTACAAAATAAGGAACACTATAGATAACATCGAAAGCTCCTTATTATTCATTAGTGATACTACTTTAAGACAATAAGAAGACAATGGTTGTAGATTTGAATTGCTACAACAAAATTCTCCACAATTTGATATGATGAACTAAAAGGTATCAAACTTTAAATAAGCACGTGAAAGTCCCCACAAAAGTAACGGTGTTAGTTAGTTGCCAATTGAAATCTATCTAAACAAATAGACCCCATTGATAACAATATAGTGGATCTTTGAAAAAGAATTTACACGTTAGATAAAGTTTTTTACATTATATTACATATATATAAATTTATCTAACTAAAAAGTATGTGTACATAATATATTATCCCTCACCAAAACTCATTTGCCCCAAAAACAAAAAAGACTACACATGTCCTCACAACCTATTCTTCACATCACATATGCAACTTGAAGTAAAAAAATAATAATAATGCAAGATATGGAGCACGCAAAAGAGAATATATTTTGAATGAATTAAAGTTCCCCCTTTTTCGTATTTTAGGGTTAGGCATACTTTCTTACTAATGTTAGCTGACAATGTATGTATATTTACTAACTATAAAAAAAAAAATCAATTGCAAAAGGAAAAAAGTGAAAAAAAAAATTAATTACTTCAAAATTCCTTTTAATCAAGCATACACATGCCCACACACCTCTCTCTCATCCTAAATACAACTTGCAGCAACATAAAAAATCACTCGAGAAGATAAACTGAATTTTTCCTATGGTAAAAAACTGATGATGGAAACGTTATGATTATATAATTATATAAACTCTGAATATGTAAGCTTCAATAAGTATCATTGATGGTGGAATATAAATACTTTAAAATAGTAGGAAGGACAATAAAACACAGCAGACGATTGACTTAATGTGAAACGAAACTTATTCTCCATGAAAAATCAAGTAAAAATATAAAACTTAAAAGCACAATTCTTAGAAAAAGAATACTCGATGATAATGCCAAGATCACTCTACTCACTTGGTCAACTACATTTCCAAAAGTATCTTGAACAAGTGGACGATAATCCCCTAGGAAGAACTGTCAAAGAAGTTAAGATAATTAAGCACCATGTAAACAGCGGGAAATGAAGATGCCAAGCAATGTGAAACCAGAGATCATTGTATTGAAGTACCTGGTCATACTTGGCATCCTGTTTGGACTCTCCTTGTCCTGTGCTTAATATATATAGCTGACCAACATCATCTGAAAGAATTATTGATGTTCCATCCCTACAAATTTAAAATTACTCAGACCTTATCCTAGAACACATCAAATTCCACAAATTGAATAAAACTATCAGTCTATATCAGAAACATATAAAGATAGATATCAGTAAGATCACAATCACATAACTAATCATCCTGAAAACAGTTTCCTCTTTGAAAACTGATACCTCTGAGCAGAAATACAAATAATATAACCCCAAAGTGCATGTAATCAAATACACGCCTGAAAATAAATTGAAATGCAGCCAGATATGGCTTCATTGTGAGAAAAAATCATCCATGCAATCTTAGTCTTTCATACTTACGATGAAAATTTTCCATCAACGAGTTTGAACCGAGAAATTTCGTATATCTGAATAGGAGTACCTTCCCATATCTAAAAACAAAAACAATAAGAAAACATTAATAGGGCAAACAAACAAGAAAGAAAAAAAAAACAATGAAACTTTTAACTCACATCCCAAACTATAGTTTTTCCATCATAACCCGCACTCATAGCTATCCGAGGATTGAAAGGATGAACATCCAGAACATATGTCTGCCAGTAGTACAAGTTAGCATTCTTAGAAAATATAAGTTTTCTTTAGAGTAAGCTGTCAACATAAATATCAACATCAAATTACGAAGCAATAGTGAGTTCTCTGAAAAGAATAATGAGTTACTGACAAAACAAAATGAATTATGACGCAAGAGATCACTGATGCAATGAGTTACTGGCAAAACCATAATGTCATCTTAACGTACAATGGTCTTTATTTCTTTTACTTAAGCAACCATTCCGCTTAACAAAAAAAATTCTTGAACAGTAGACAACTCACTGATTCTGTATGACCAGTCAAAGAGTGCACTAGGCTACCATCAGAAGCATTCCAAACACATATTCTACAATCTGCATTACAAAGATAATAATATAACAACAAATCACATTTTTTACCATTATAGTCCTACTTAAAAAGAGATTGAATATCGTGAAATTCATATCAACCCATTCAATCATATTCCCCAATTGTTCGGAGCATAGTCTCCCTCCATGAAATGAATTATAACTTATCATGACTGACAATTATTATTAGACGTAATGCCATGTATGGATTCAGATCAATTAATTTTCTTTCCTGCAAGGATAAGCATACGCCAGAGAAGCAAAATTCTAGCAAAACAAAGCTAAGCAATCCTACCAAAGATCATAAAATTGCTCTTTCAAATACTCATATCTTTATAAATTATCTCCACAGCAAGGATACATCCTTAACATGGCATACAAACTCATGTAAATTGTTATGACAAAAAAACCAAACGCAACATTTAATTTCTATGATGAAGGGGTTAAGAGTAAAAAATTAAAATTATAGGACAGCTCATTATATCTAATAGTTATTTCCCTGCTCATATTGTTTGGTTGCAAGAATAATGGATTGTAATACCACCAATCAATTTCCTTGTAGCTAAAGTTTCGAAAGACGGTCACTTCTAACCTTAGCAGAAGCTAGTATCATTGAAATCCATAATGATTTGTTGGGCTTGATCAATATGGAGTCCTATTAACTAGCTTTAACATTTAATGTTTGCCTATGAGTCAGCATTAATGTATTAAATTGTTAGTTATCAGAAATGATTACCTCATGATACCGTTCTATACAACCGTTCCAATATAATAAGCCAAAGACAAACCATTTTAACTTAGTAATCTTATCACATTTGAACTGAAAAAAAGTAGCTCACCCATTAGAGCAGCAAGAACGAAGCGGTTATCTGAGCTCCAAATGATCATATTAACACCACGAGGAGTTGGAAGAATTCTTTGACGAGGACCTCCTCGTGGAGGTTGTGGAGGCATTGGTGGAGGCGGTACTTTTAAATGATAGGCCCTAGTCCATCGTCCAGCTTTCCCCTAATAAAAAAACAAAAAAATAAAATTTGATAAGTAAAAAATAACATATATACAATCCACAATAGGACTTAACCACACGAAGTGGGAAACTTTAAGTCTGACAATATCGCCGAAAGTAGATAAAGTAAAAATCATGCCATCCAAACTTACATGCGATCTGCGTGATCTAGGTACCCAAATAATTGCACTACCGTCACGAGAACAGGTAACTATATTGTCATGAGTAAACCTACAAAATACATAACAACAAACAATGTGAGGGTGCTAAATGATAATGTAGAACATCAAATATGAAGTTCTTTATTTGAAGATTGGAAAAGGAACTATGGGAAAATGCTACTTTCAACCAAACGGACAAAATACAAACCAGGAATTTCTAAATCTGTGACCACAGTCTTCCTTTACAGTGTCGGCTGTAATAAATCTTGAGGACACAGCACATCCACTGAACCAAAATACAAAACAACAATGGGTAAAGAAAATCATTCAAAATATTGACAATTAACGAGGAAAAACTAACCTAAATTGCACATAATTAACATCATTCTCATGGCCAGCTAACACATCTATCTCGTGATTAGGTTGGTCTGGGTTATCAATGTTTGGTTTACATGCATTCCATACCTGCAAGTGATAGGAACTCCTCGTAATGATAATAAGAAGATAAAAAAGCCTCATTATGAATTTTTCAAAAGTAACTTGAACGACCCACGTACAGCATTGTTAATTTCTGAACACTAACATATTTAACATTTAAAAACAGGGAAAACGAAGAATAAGACATTTACATTAACATCAGAAAATAAGGATCCCAGATTACCCTAGCAAGAGTGTCTGAGCTACCAGTGACAAAAATGGTCCCGTTGGCATTAAAAGCACAGCAAAATATTTGATGATTATGAGAAACAGCACTAGAAGAGGAGCAACTGCTCCTTCCTGCAGCAAGGCAATCAGCATGAAAAAAAAAAACCTTCCAACGTAGAACCTATCAATCATTTTCAATAATAAACAAGAACTAACCGGTTACAGAATCTAACGGCTTTGGCATGTAAATTCGTGGATTATGTTGCGAAGAGTTCCTAGCATCCCACAGCCTACAGGTTCCATCATCAGATGATCTGTAGAAAATAAAGTTACACTGTAAATTAGTTCACTGGAGAAATAGTTGTATGGATAAAATAAATTTCTAAAGCACCAAGGGGATATTAAATAAAAAATTTAATATCTGATCTGTATATTTGACTAACAAATACTATAGCTTGAAAAGAAGGGAAAACAAAAATAAAATATGCTAGTTATTTCACCAATTTAGCTCAGAATTCAAATAGCTAATTTTTTAAATAAAAAGATGTCAGAACTAGTAAGATAATCATCTAAAAGGTATAGTGTAATTTACTGTCTAAACTTGGAGTAATTCACACTTTGTCCCCTCTAATGTTTTTTGAACACTTGAGATCTTTTTCTTATAACCCTGAGCAAATTGAACTCTAATATTGCGAAATTAGTTAAAATCGGCACGTGAATTGCGCATGTGCAGCCCACTTTTGTAACTTTGCACCAATACTTGCTCCTCTTTCTCTCTCACTCAATGCCCCGAGCATTGTTATCAAAGGTTTGCATGCAGATTGTAATAAAATTGAAGTATGACAAAGTTTTTCCTGAATATTTCATCTTCTTTTGAGTTTTAGAATCTCACACTTTCATTAATATTCTATAAAAGAGAATTGACAAGGGTAATGTCGATAGTGGGAAGTTGAAGCCTTCAAAACAGGTAAGATTCCTAGTAGCGTTGATGCCTTTGAGATTTTTTTCTGCTTGTTAGGGACTAAGGGCGATCACAACTCTGGCTACCGCGTAGGGGATGGGTATAAAGCTCTCCCTCCAAATTCGTGTTGTAGAAAGCCAGTAGCACCATAGTCAGACAAGGTGAGGTATTCTCGATGAAAGTTAGATTTGTCTGGAGTAGGGTGAATCACATTTAAGGGTGATTGGACTAATCTTAGAGAATCATCAAGGTTTGCATGCAAATCAGATGTTGATGTAGTCAATCTCAAGAGGATGAGAAATCATCAGAACATTTGCGATAACTAGATAAAGGACATCAATAAAATTCATCGTTACTAAGATTTTGGATCTCTTGTATAGAGATTGGACATTGTAAAGAGCTTGAGAGTTTACCATATATGATAACCTAGTTCTTGGCCTAGTTCAAATATCAAGTTTGGCTTTTTAATCTTTTGAAAGAATTCAGATCCAATTATGCTAGTAAATAATGGTTGACCTTTCTGAAAGGACTAGCCTATGGTTGTGAGGATTGTGGCATCAACATTATTCTTTGTCAACCCACCAAAAGACAAATGTGTTATTGCAACCTTTATAAGTTGCATCACCGTCATAGTGTCGTAGTCATTGAAGTAAAATATAGCAAGCATCCATATTTACAATATTACACGTAATTTCATTTTTGTAATACTTTTTGATCGGTAAAGGAAACTTGCCGACATCAAGTGTCTTAATTTCTAGTCCCTTTTTAATCTATGTGATTTTATATGGAGACGAGTTTCTCTAATTTCAAATTCAATATTTTTATTAAAGCTTTAGAGATGACATTCTCACTACTAGCACTATCAATAATCACATTACATACTTTTATTGTGGATAGTGCATCGAGTTTGAAAGATAACCGATCTTCTTAGGGGTCAATAAAAGGTGTTGGACGATGCACGCAATTTCTCTCATATCACCCTTTTCAAATTCCACACCCTTCTAAATACTTCGTTCTAGGTCTTGTTCTTCCTCACTGCCACCTTCTGGAAAGTTGACAGATCGTCTATTCGAGCAATTATTGGACAAGGAGCATGGTTTAATGCACCGAAAGCACTTGTCGAGATTAGGGCGGGCATATGGATCATTACGACTTCCTAGTTGTTGTTGAGTTCGACTTTGGACATTTTGTCGGTCAAGATCTGATTCCCCACTTTTATTGTCGACACTGTTTGTAAGTTTTGTTCTTTTGGAAGTAAATGAGGTATCTTGAATTTATTATCGAAAATTACCTGAAACACGTTTAATGTTACATTATTGTCAAATTAACTACGTCTGTCAAAATTCAAATGTTTGGAAGAGCTAGTCGATCTTAAATAATCAATTTTAGACCTCCAATGTTACAAGAAATTAATTGATCTTTGTCCGAGACAAGTTAACTCGAGCATTCAATCGATAAAACTCATTTGTATAGTTGTTTATTGTACGATTGCCTTGTCGATCATTGATATAAAAATTGTTCATGATCAGGAGAAAATAATTACCTTTGTAACAAACTTTTCATCTCTGGTCAAGTTTTCTCGTGTAATTTCCAAATCGTTGGCAATTAGACTGAAGTTGTTCCCACCATGCAGAAGTTTCACCCTTTAACTTTTATGCTATGAGTTTTACTTGATTTTTCTTTCTAATATTTAAATAGTTAAAAAATTCTTGTATGTGTGAAACCAATCAAGATCATCTTCAATATTTAAATGAACATTGAACTCCGTAAATCCATCTTCATTTTGAATTCTTGAGTCTTTGGCCTTCAATTAAAAAATTGGTCAATACAAAGTCAAATGAATAATTAGTTTTTTTTTGTTGTCTCTATTGTAAGTTTGCTCATTGCTGACGATGGAGATAATAACATTATGTTTATCGGGATTTTTATCTCATAATTGCCTTACCATAAAACTCATTGTCAGAGTCAGAGTCAGAGTCTATTCTTGTCAACCAAAAACCCTCGCCAAACGGTGGTAATGTTGGAACCATTGTTAATAAATTGATTCATGTTCGGGTAGGTGCAAAAACCAAAGGATTCACAAGATGGAGTCACAAGCTATGAGGTGGCAAATTTTTTGCAAGATATGTTCGAGTTTGTTGTCATCTATAACATATTAGAATTTTGAATTTCAAAATCAGAATTTTCCAAATCAAATCAAATCAAATCTAAAATTGAAATTCAAAATCCCCAGAACAGATGATTAACACTCAAATTTAGATTTTGAGGAAACAAATATAATGAAACTAGCCTAAAAATCATCTCCGTACATAAAAAGTTTGGATTCCATAAAAAGAATATCTTTGGAAATCCAATTTAAGAATTAGATTATTGTTTTTCAGCAAAAAATCAAAAGTGAACCTGGACTTTCCAGGGAGGAGTGTTCAAAATCAACCGTGGAATCACTCCTCTAGAAATCAGGCACTAATCGGTTGACAACTTGAGAAATCCGAGATGAACTCGGATTTCTCGGAGAGCTTATTACGAGACTCAACTATAAATAAAGAGGCTCGAGTGATGAAGGAAATCACCCCAGAGCTCGCTCTCCCTCCCGAATCCTTCAAGAAGAGAATGAGTACTTACCTCGGCCTACGACGCGACGAGCCTCTATGACACGGAAAAATCCCACTCGGCTGATCTTCACTTCGCGATAGCAGGGAGCTCCTCCAATCGAACGATTTCCCTTAACAGCGTAAGTGCTCTCTCTCTCTCTCTCTCTCTGTCCCTCTCAGTTTCACTCTCACTCTAGCTCGATCTCAATTATAACTCTCTCTCACTCTCGACAAAAACCATGAAAGAGGAAGGAAGAAGAAGAGAATCAGGTTTCTTTTAAAACTGAACTGGTCCAGTGAACCAGAACCGAACCAGCTCACTAAATCCGAACCGAACCGAACATAACCCGAACCGGACTCAAACTAAATTCCGACCCGAATAAGACCGAACCGATCCAAGATTAAACCGGTAAAGATTTTCTGTCCAAATTCTTCTAAAGTTGGAATTAATTAAGTAGGATTTTAATATCGACATTCGAATTAGGTAGAAAAGATCCAGGAAGTCATCTGAATCGATCCAACTAACCTGATCTGATCTAAAAGTACAACGTAAGGAATTTCTACTCAAAATTCAAATAAGTAAAAATACAGTTTTCGCATGTTTTGGTAATGATCCTACATCATAAGATATTATATTATTCTTATAACTGTTTTATTACACAAATTGATATTTGAGCACGCATGTTTAGGTATTAACTTAGAATAGTATAAAGATAAAATTGTTAGGACATGTTGTATGTGCATGAAAATGATAGAATTGATAGGAAATGTGATAGCAAAAGCTTAAACGACAATGAAATGGTGAGCTTGAACATTAATGGTACTGACGTGATAGCAAAAGCATGAACGACAATAAGATGTTAATTAATGTATTAATTATAGCTTTTGCGCAATTAATAGTTTTTATACAAGATTTTAAAAATATTTTTGAATTAGAAATTTTAATACTCGATTTTAAATCAAATTTTGAAAAAAATTTTCTGAGGTTTCAAATTAAGGTTTGTATATTGGGGATTTTAAAATAGGGACGTTACATCATCGAAGCGCGGTTCACTATCGGTCGACTATGTTCTATACCGAGGAGGTGTCACCAGTGACCTTTTGTGTGTGCCAAAGGTTTGGATCGCAATTCACGCTGTTTGCAAATGACACATCTCATCTCGTCCATGCTCAGTGTTGGGGAAGGGTCTTTGGAGGTCACTAGTAAAATTCGACCGTCGTGGTCGGCCGATCTGGCCATGGCCAACGATTGACCAAACCCTTGGTGGTCGATTGTTGTCCTCAATCGGGTCAAGGTTTCGCATTGTATTTTCTTTGCAAATTATTTTCCATTGTTCATCGCTTTCTCTATGCTCATGTGATTCATGAAAATCAAATATTTGCATCATTGGATTGGGTCGCCGTGCATCAGTCATCATCTGCGTAAGATTATTACTGTTTCTTGAATTCCATGGAGTCGTTAATCAATGGGTTTGGATCATTGATCAACAACTTCAAGTTGTTGATCTATGATCTCAAAATGTCATTCGTTGTCAGTAATTTGTTGTCCACTAAAATTTTCGTCAACCATCAAATTAAGGTGAAAATCATTGCTCTAATACCAATTTAGTACAGCGAAAATTTTAAAAACAAAAATAAGAAAATACAAGAGAAGAAATTCAAGAAATAAATATTAAATTCAAAAAGTATAATTTCAATATTCACCATAACGCCTTTAAATAAATTTGGGTACTGATGTACACTCTACAATAAGATAAACTAAATATTCATAAAAACTTTTAAAAAATAAAATCTACCTAAAAAGTTAAAACTAATTAAAATAAGATATAAAATAAAATATTAAATAATCATGACTCAAGGTTTGAGCATGTACTGCATCGGTTGAGATGTGCAAAAACTTCCTGATGCTAGTTGTTTTATCCTTTTTAATTATATCATAAAAAGACAATTAATCGAGAGTTTTTGGTATAACCAAATGTGAGTTCATTAATATTTTGCAAGAGAAGACTATTGGCTAATCAAATTCGAAGACTATGTTTGCCCAAAAAAATTTAAAAACTATATATTGAGAAAATGGATACAAAAAAATGAAAGCTATTAACTATATAAAGATCAAAATGGCTTTATCATGCAACGAAGAAAACGTCTTGTTATATACAACAAAAAGTTTACAAAATATGGAGGCCAAAGAAATTGAACATGTTATGTGAAACAGAAGTTAACTAAATATGCAGGCCAAAGAAAATAAAATATCTGACTGCCCATCAATTGTAATGGTTTCTAGTTATTAACAAGTACCATAGCCAGATCAATACTCTTCAATTTACCTTGTCCATTTCAAGGTTTTATAAGTGCAAGAATCTTCATCATGCATGCTATTTAATTCTTTCGCAATGATTTCATTAAAGGCCTAAAAAATGATACCATACGTGTAGATAGTCATGACCATGGAAGTTCTGAACAATGATTCTCTAATAGAAAATATTCTTCACTTTCATCTAATATGGGCTGTGATGAGCAAATATAGTTCATAGCAATAAGTCGACTAAAACATCAAACAAAATGGAAAAGAAAAGCCACGAGTCTGGCCAAACTCCGACCCAGAATCTGGTTATAAGTGACTCATTAAAAAAAAAAAGCTTTTTGATACCCTCTTTGTCGTAAACAGTAATCGATAGTCTTCTTTTCTCTCATCCTTGCTATTTATCCTGCACTTTCTCTCTGTTCACACACCCTTTGCTCTCTAACAACTTCCACCTCACCATATTTTATTTCCAAAACATACCCCCCTCCACTACTCGACCATAATCCCCCCTTCAAAATTGACATTGTCCTCAAGGCCATGAGTAGGTATTTTGATCATCAAGTGTTAAAGGCTCCTTGATTTTTCTTTGTTCCTAACAAAAAAGAGCAAATAACGTAAAGTGTACATCTAAACCCACGCATATGTCACTTTAATTATTTTCACCCAAAATCTTAACTCTTACGCTAAAACCAAGTGTATTGAATTCTTACCGCAGGCCATGCAGAACAGATCCTCATACATCTCTAATAGAACGATAAAAGGATCCTCGTACATCTCTAACATAGAGATGAATAATTTGTAAAGTTCAAGCTTCCTTGTACACCACACAACTCATCACTAGAATGTAATATTTCATCTAGTTCTGGGAGGATAAGATCTCGAAAGCAAGGATCAACCACAATACTTTTGATTTCGTGCCCAAGAACTTGGGTTGTGGATTACGGCTGACCATGGCCTTCTAAGAAGTAAATAACAAGTTCATGTAAAATTCCTTTTACCATGAGCTCCTTAATGTCATCAAATTTTAAAAGAGATTCAATACTCTCCCTTACATCAGCAACAGAAGATACCTCAATAAATTATTTTACTAAGATCTCCTATTCATCAAAAATATTAAATTCATGATATTCAGCATCAGTCCAATCTTTTTCCTCAAATGGTGCTCCATTATGCTCGCCATGTTCAGAGCAAGACTCCAAACTTTATAAGGTGCATAATAGTCTTTACATTCTGGCATATCGTAGTCTCTTGTTTTACTAAAATCTCCTAGTCATGAAAAATATTGAACCCATGATATTCAGCAACTGCCCAATCTTTTTCCTCAAATGGTGCTCCATTAAATTCGCTATGTTCAGAGCAAGACTTCAAACTTTATTAGGTGCATAATAGTCTTTACATTCTGGCATATCGTAGTCTCTTCGTCATCCAAGGAATTTCAGACACTACAGAATTAGTGAGAGAGCCTCTAGGATATTGAGAACTTTGTAGCAGTACTATACCCACGTCTTCTTTATTCCATGACCAGAATTGCAAATCACAATGCTCGCTGATCCTTTCCACTACCCTTGCCTGGTTCCTCTTTTTGACCTTACCCAATTAGCACAGTTCTAACCGCTAGAACCAAAGAAGAACAACAAGAGCCAAAGAAGACCCTTTGACGAACACCAGTTTTCAGCATAGATAGCCCTAATGCCTAACTAAAATTCCCCCATCCAGTCGTAGGCTCCCTGTCTTATATCCATAAGACCAAGCCCAAACCCATTTTTCATATAGAACATGAATTCGACCCACTTACAAACATAGTATCCATCTTCATCAAGCTGCAACACCACCATCACAGCCGGAAGATACCACAAAGTAGGCAAGATCCACTCGACAGGACTATCTTCTCCACTTGGCACCGATCGGCCCCTGGCTAACTACAATCTGGTGGTCTTCCCCAATCTAGCCTTAACGACAGTCTTCAATCGACGACGGTGACCTCTGTTTCGACAGTGGTTTGCCTTCTCTCCCTGGTGAAAATTCGGCTCATCAAACCTCTCTCTCTCTCTCTCTTCTGTGCCCGTTTGAATTGCAAGTGAATAGAGATCTTTGTACAACTACGATACTTTTCTCGTTTTTGCAAAGCCGAAACAAAGAAGCGACTCTGACCCAAATTATTTCTGAAGAAAATCTAGATGAGCTACAAAATGATCCTCTAGAGTCTGACTAAGCCCCTTGA
The DNA here is from genome assembly GCA_022433055.1 of Begonia peltatifolia. Taxonomy (NCBI): domain Eukaryota; kingdom Viridiplantae; phylum Streptophyta; class Magnoliopsida; order Cucurbitales; family Begoniaceae; genus Begonia; species Begonia peltatifolia. The sequence goes on along the minus strand of JAJTVC010000844.1, from coordinate 4,481 downwards.
CTATTGCCCCTCTCAACATGTTGAGTTGATTGGAATCGTTCTCACCAACCAAATTAGAGAGCTCACCCGACCGTGAAGACAACTAGCTAATTTCATTCTACTTGGCCAACAGTTCCGATGAATTCTTAGTCTGACGTTGTTCCTGCGTCAAGTCTCCAATGAATTGTTCTTCATGCCTCCCAAAATTTTGATAAATCTATCTTCCAACCTCATTCGAACTATGGTGCAAATTGTTAAATGTATGGTTAGCTAGTGAATCTTTTAGCACCTCTTCCTTGCACTTGAACAATAGAGGACTACTTACCTTCTAAGGAGAACGGGGATTAATCCCATTCAGCAACTGAAACTTCTCCAGTAGCTCAGGCAATGTCTAAAGTGTCTCTTCTACTTTCAGCAAAATAGAAAGTTAGGTTGCTCATCGTCGCAAGTCGTTCCGACGTTGTCTTCAAGTTTGCTCTCATCCCCCTTAGGTTCTTCCCAATCCTTTCGAGTCGAAGATCGTCGTGACCATGATACCATTTATGAGCATAATAATAGTCCATAGCAATAAGTCAATTAAAATATCAAACAAAATGGAAAAGAAAAACCATGTTCGGTAAAATACCAGCCCAGAATTCGACTACAAGTGACTCACTTGAAACAGAAAGTCTCTTTATACCTTCTTTGTTGTCAACAATAATCAATAGGCTTCTTTTCCCCCATCCTTGCTATTTATCCTGCACTTTCTCTCTCTTCACACATCCTTACTCTCTAACAACTTCCACTTCACTATATTCTATTTCCAAAACTAACCCCCTTTTTTGCTACTCAACAGGCTACCACAAGCAATAGTACAAACAAAGGAGTAGGGAAGACATGGATGCAACTATGATTCCATGATGATCATACGAAGCTTATACATAGTGGATTTTCTTTGAATAACTGGATTTAATTCCAAGAATATTTGTATAACTACAAGCAATTGCTTAATCATGATCTCAATAATTAAACTAAAAGATGTAATTCAATATTTTGCATCATATCGGTTTAAGATATATTAAGGGAAATTAGAAACATTTCCGTTTATATTCAATATTCTCTATGCCATTTCAAATTTTATTAAAGACTCCATTTCTCGAGGAGTTGACATGCCTCTAGGGAAGCATGTAATGATCAAAGGATCAATAAGGTTGTAATAAACAAAATGTTAAGAATATCAATTCTTACGATAGAAGCTGGTATCCAGGCCTTGGACTAAATGCAATGGCTGTAACAGCACCCGAATGCCCTCGCAAAACCGAAATTGGTAGACCATCCGGAAGACGCCACTGTTTGAAAACCATTAAGAATAGCAACTAAACATTTAGTATAAAAAAACATATCCTAAGAATAAAAAATTTTGATCAAGGGCTTACAACACGAATGACAAAATCATTGGAAGAGGATGCAACCACAGCATTGTTGGAACTGACAGCTAAATCCGTAATATCACCCTTCAAATCACAAAATTTATTGTAATCAACAAACAAACAATTTCATCCCTTTTGGGGAGACTATATATAATTCGTTCTCAAACACATTCGAACTCACTTCGTGTCCACGACAGCTTGACAAACAATATGCAGTTTCCATTGACCAAATTTTTACAAGGCGATCATCTGACCCAGTTACGACATACCTTCCCAATCGATCAAATATTGCTGCCAAAGTTGTAGTCAAGATTAATTATCTCAAGATTAGACTGTGATATCATATTAATCCATGAGTAACGTCAAGTCAAACATTGATGCTTGGTAGAAAAATGTTAACCAAGCAACAAAAATTAACTACTCAAAATACAAGATTGAGAAAAGGCAATGGTATTTACTTCTCCTAGAGGAATGAAAAGTGGGAGTCATTAAGTTGTCATTAAGTAAAAGACAGTAAGGCACAAGCAACTAATGTAAACATTTTACTTTAATCAAGTTATTTCTAAAGCTCTTCGTATAAGAAATTTCATGACATAGTAGAATGATATGAACAATTAGTGTTCTAATCTTTGAACTTAATAAAATAAAATACCACAGTAGACAGCATTTCGATGCCCCCGTAGTTTCTTGATATTTTGCATCTTTTGTACCATGGTTGATGGCTTTGCAATGGCATAACATGCTGCGCGTATTGAAGGTGCACGTTGATGTCTAGAAAATCCACCTGAAATTTCCCTCAAACTTAATCCGCGAACCTGATCAGCTTTCATATGGGGCCATCGCATGTATGCAGAGGGATGAGTTGGTTCATTAATTTTTTCATCCCTGTCAGCTGAAACTTGATAAAATATCACACTTTAGTGAGAAAATACCTCTACCAGGCATACGCAGGCACCCATGCAGAGAAATAATCAACAACAAAAAAAAAAATATAAGAAGTTGAAGAAACAAAACAGTCATTCATATTCAGAATAAAAAAATATGATCATCACATAAGCAAATAAAACAATTACAAATAAAAAATCACCAGTTAATGACAACCAAAATTTGTTAGGGTCAAAGAAAGCATAAAAAAGGCTAATCCTTGTATTTCTATGGATTTATGTCTGGAATAAATTCTTGGATTTATAAGAATCTGTGTGTTATATATATAATGATCTTACACTGCCAAGGTCTTTTGTCCCTTTTTTCAATTGGGAAACTCTTGGAAAGAACTGAATTTCTTCTTCCTTTGAGGATCTCTCCTCTACACAGGTAACTTCTTAGATTCCACTATGTTTGACTTCCTATTATATAAAAATAAAGACGGTATGGGATAGACAAACACAGACTTACAGCTTAAAAGTGAAAAAGAGCCGGTTCCCAAAAGAGTAGGAACATCATATGCATTTGGAGCAGTTCCAACATTTGTGCCGTGCAATGCAGAGGTTTTACATAGTAGCAACTGCTTCAAAAGCTTCACTAAGTGATCTTTTTTCACGTGGGTATACCTAAATACGAGAAAATGATCAGAGGAAATTATCAAGTAGCAGAATTAGCATTCTAATTTTCCATCATTATAGAAGTAATACTATGCAAAAATGCCATCACAAAAATTTGGAAAACCTTGTCCTGAATAAAATTAAAACTTATGGAGCTAACGAAAATGGAACACATTTAATACCTCTCCACCAATTTATTGTAACTTAAAGGAAAGGACAGACCATCATCATTCTCATCCGCGCAGTAACCCCCATTTCTTGAATACCAAGCATGATATCTTCTGGGTAAGAGTTGATGCTCAAGAAGTTCATTCCAGAGCTGTCCATAAGTTCTTTGGCATGGCCCAGAAGAAAGAAAATGCATAATGAGAAAATAAACTTCTCTAATGTCAATCTCCACATCAGGCTCCACATTATGGGCAGGCTCAGAATTAGCAACATCAGTTTCTTTGCCCGTCTCAGTAGGAAAACTTAGATGTTTCATATTAGGCAAAGTCACATCAGTAGAAGGTAAAAACTTTTGTAGAGCCATGTTTCTTGTGAAACCTGCTTTAACAGACCAACAGTTTGTCAAAAGAAGATGAATAAATACAGAGATCAAACGCATCTCTAATCAAAAATCATAATTCAATAATCAGTTATATTGGACTAAAGAAAAACCACAAAAACATGATCGGCTGGTTATCCCTCTCTTTTTTTAAAATAATGACTGTTCCAAGACCCCTCAAATTTAAGAACTACTCTATTTTACAACAAAAGTAGGAAAATTCTTACACAACATTTGTCCCTTTTTTAAAGCAGCCGCCTTGGGTTACCCTAATGGCAGCAGTGCATACATGACACAAGATTATGCCAATGGAAGCTAGTTAGCCATAGGATCAAATTAAAATTTTAATGTGATGCTATTGCTGAGAGGTGCTCTACCAGAATTCCACAGTTTGAGAAGCACACAAATGCAATCAGAATGAAATGTATGAGGACTACTCCTCAAAATAAAAAAAATTATGTATAATCAGATCACTAGAGGAATTATCCACCATTTCTACTCTTTAAAACAAGACAAATGCAAGTTTCTATTCTCTGCTTGTTTTAAAGTGTTCTATAATCATGCCAATTATCCACTATTTCAAGTCTCCAACAGCCAAAAATTCATGTAGAATCCGATCACTAATGTAGTGATTCAATATTCTGCTCTTTCACCAGATACTTAGCAAGTTTCTTATAGCTTCTTGATCTCAGAAGTGTTCTATAATCCTCATCATTCCCTCTTTTCCTCAAACATAGGCATGACTTCTTAAGCTTATAAGCTTATATTACCAGTAAGCATAAATGCACTAAAATAAGTTTTGTCAAACACCTTGTAGCTTTAAGATTAAAGATAAATTTAATTAAGTTGCAGCTTAAAACTATAAGCAAATGACCGACGGAAGTAATCACATCATTTCCTACAACTCTGCAACCCAAACTGCAGTTCCCCAAACACCGGCCATACCAAATAATAATGAGCTTACCTTCAAAGTTTGGACATAACAGCTGTAAGGTTGTAATTGCA
>JAJTVC010000839.1:0-20901 GCA_022433055.1 Begonia peltatifolia | reverse complement strand
GCTGACGACCACGGGGGAAGGGCTGGAGTGGGGCGTGCTATTTGGGTTCGGGCCAGGTCTGACAGCGGAAACAATTGTGCTCCACAGTGTGGCTGCCTAGTAGCCTACATTTAATGTTTGTAATTTTTTGTTGTGGTTCTTTCATGCTATAGATTGTATTTATGAGACCGGACCTTGTGGATCTATGTTGTGATTATCAATTTAATAATATGAATAAATTGTCTTTAATGAAAAGGAGAGGTGTCTAAAAGACATGTTTCATCTCATCTCTGTAAATGGTGTATTATCTCTCTTTCTGGGCTCGGATCTACTCCTATCGTCACAGCCTGGCCGCCACCCCCCAATTCCCAAGTGCCAATGCCAGGCTCCAGCAACCGCCAGCCAACCACTTAATTGCACATCCTTTTCCACAAATGTTACGCTAAACAACATTGATTACGTTACTGTACTGTTAATGTTAATTGATTATTATAGTAAATGAAAGACAAAAAAGAGAGAGGGAGAGAGAGAGCTCCTCCGTTTCTGGCTCACACGATGCCTTTCCATTTTAGACCTTCTGTCTTTCTCCGACTTTACATGTTCATCCACCATCCTACTGTCCTTATCTTTGTAATCCAACCAAGTTTAAATCGAAGATAAAATAGTGACTTTCCTCCTCTCTCTTCAAACCACGTCTTCCCGGACGCATTCCAAATACCCTCTCCCTCTCTCTCTCTCTCTAAAGTCTCCCCCTCTCACTTTGATTCCTCCTAAACAAGGTTTTTGGGTTTGCCCTTTGATTGGAAAGTGGGGTTTGGTTGTTTCTCATATTTTCTCTCTTGATTCTTCCTTTCCTTTACTCATTCTTTTACGAGATTCCCACTCTTATTATTCTGTGTTTTGTGGAAAAAAATTGTAATTTTGTTTCAGAAGTCCACATGCTCCGTATTGTGTTCCTCTGATCCGGATTGGATCACATGGATCTTTCTTCTTTTCTACTTGCAGAGGAGATCAGCGTGAGACAGTACTGTTCACCCTCCTTTTGAGCCAGACCCGCTGTCTTGCCGGGGGCTCAAAGAAGAAGCAAAACAGGAGGCGAAGAAGGGGAGCTTTCTTTGTTTTCCTTTTTTGGATCGTTGCTCTGGGCCCACCCCTCAGACACTTTCCCACTATCTTTGCTGTAAGAGGCTACTTTTCATTTCTCTCTATTTGTCTTTGAATTGGTCTGCTTGAACTCCGGGAAAGATTACCCGAAATTTTACCTTTTTTATTCATGGTGAACTGGTTCCTTTGCATTTGAGTCAAGTTATTGCTCTGAATTATCTTATAGCTGCTTGGTTCCAGTGAAAAAAAATTGGGTTTTGTTTAGAACAGTGATCTTGGGTCGGCTAAGGGCCGCACGTGGATGCTTTTTGGCTGTTTAGTAATCGTGTATTGGTCTTAGACTATTGAGATATGGCAGCCATTGATGTATCCAAGTATGCACATAGCTCAGTGCACAAGGCCATAGCCACGAAGGATTACACAAATCTCAGAAGAATTCTAGGTGGCCTCCCGAGACTTTGCAATCCAGCGGAGATTCAGACAGAAACTGGTTCACTGGCTGAAGAGGAGAAGGCAGATGCGATATCTGCTGTGATTGATAGACGGGATGTTCCCAATCGAGACACTCCACTGCATTTAGCCATAAAATTTGGGGATGAAACAGCCACTGAAATGCTTATGGTTGCAGGGGCAGATTGGAGCTTGCAGAACGAACAGGGATGGAGTGCACTCCAAGAGGCAATATGCAATAGAGAAGAACGAATCGCTATGATAATAGTTAGGCACTATCAGCCACTAGCATGGGCAAAATGGTGTAGACGATTGCCTCGCTTGGTTGGGACAATGCAAAGAATGCGAGATTTTTACATGGAAATCACTTTTCACTTTGAAAGCTCTGTCATCCCCTTCATTTCAAGGATTGCTCCTTCGGATACTTACAAGATCTGGAAGAGAGGAGCCAATTTGAGGGCAGACATGACCTTAGCTGGTTTTGATGGTTTTCGAATCCAGCGTTCAGACCAGAGTGTTCTTTTTCTTGGCGATGGATCTGAGGATGGGAAGATTCCTTCTGGTTCACTATGTATGGTGTCTCACAAAGAAAAGGAGTTGATGAATGCTTTGGATGGGGCTGGTTCTCAAGCTGCTGAAGATGAAGTTAGGCAAGAAGTGGCTGCAATGTCACAGACTAATATATTTAGACCTGGAATTGATGTTACTCAAGCTGTTCTGTTGCCTCAGTTAACTTGGAGACGCCAGGAGAAGACAGAAATGATAGGACCGTGGAAGGGTAAGGTATATGACATGCACAATGTGGTTGTCAGCATCAAGTCTAGGCGGGTTCCTGGAGCTATGACAGATGATGAGTTTTTCTCATCTTGTAATGACAATGAAACAGAAAGTGAGGAACTAGATGACATTTTGACAGAAGAAGAGAAAAGGCAACTTGAAAATGCTCTCAAGTTGGACTCATCTGAGTTGACAGTGGAAAATGGTGAAAGAAATATTGGAAACCGCTATAATTGTTATGAGCATAGTGAAATTCCCATCGAAGACACAAATGGATGTATGATTGGGGAGGTCAAGCAGGAAAAGAAAGGATGGTTCAATGGTTGGAGAAAACGGGAATCCAAACCTGAAGGGCAGAAGAAGAATGTTCCTCCAAGAAACTCCCTCTGTGTAGATGAGAAGGTAAGTGATCTTCTTGGGGAATTTCCTTCAGAGAATCAGAACAAAGCTGGAAGACATTCTGTGGATACTGCAACGAGGGGAGAGGAGCTGCGAAGAGGAAGAGAAGCCAAATCATCTTCTTCTTTTAGTACTGAAAGTAGAAATAATAACAAGGACGGGAACCGCGAGAATGAGTACAAGAAAGGACTGAGACCGGTTCTCTGGCTTGCCCCAAGCTTTCCGTTGCAGACAGAGGAACTCTTGCCATTGCTTGACATTCTTGCCAACAAGGTCAAGGCAATTCGCCGTTTAAGAGAACTACTAACCACAAAACTTCCAATGGGAACCTTTCCTGTCAAGGTATGTGAATGTTTATTTTGTCTAGATGGAATTCATTTTGTAGTTTATTTTTGAAAGTTTTGGACCCATTTTCTTACTGTTTCCTTAAGGCTAATATATTTACTATCTGGTTGCTGAATACGAGATCTTCCTTGTTGTTGTGCATGATAAAGGAATCACCATTTCAGTCGATAGTTGGTAGTTATACCAAGACATATTTTATGACAGTTAGTAGATTGACGCCGGCCAGTTTGTGTGTGTGTGTTTGAGTGAGTGACAGAAAGATAAGAAACACATATGGAGTGTAGTTCTGAATTTCAAACGAAAATATTTGCTACCTTCTGCAGTATAGATACCTTCTTGCAGTATGTCATTGATGTATGCTCCTTTTTTATGTGATTGGAGTTGTCTGTGTCATGACTAAAGCCTTCCAATAAGAAACAAACATAGAAAAAAGGGTATTTTTTGAAGAAGTTCAAATAAAACACCCATTTCCCAGCTAAAAACTTGATTTTATGCCACATTCAAGTAATAAAAAACCCATAAAAATCTTGTTTTATGGTATTACATCTGGCTAAAAACTTGTTTGGGGAGGAAATCTTGTCCAAAAATTTCTGTAGTGCAGAAAACAAGAGGTGAGCTAGAGGAAGGTGTTGAGGATCTTTCTTGTGAATCTTTATCTAAATCGAGTTTGTTTGCATTGATTACATGTTTGAGTGTTTGTTTTTTGGGAGTTCAGGTTGCCATTCCAGTTGTTCCCACTATCAGAGTGATAGTCACTTTTACTAAGTTTGAAGAGTTGCAGCCCATGGATGAATTCACTACTCCCCCGTCAAGCCCTCCTAGTGCAGGCAGAAACAGCCCTACATCGACAAATTTGAATGGGACGTCATGGTTTCAGTGGATAAAAGGTCCTTATCAACGCCCCAACTCCTCTGGCAGTTCGAGCAGTAGGATAGAGAACATTCAAGACCCTTTTACGATCCCGCATGAATATGCTTGGATCACCGCAGAAGAAAAGAAGAGGAAAATGCAGGAGAAAAACAAATCAAAGCGAAGCAGAAACCAGAACCGGCAGATCTGAGAAGAGAGTTTCTGCTTCTAAAAAAGATACCAAATCTGGAATAGTTTTCCCATGAATTTGTGACGGTGTAGTGCGATTGGATCAAGAAACAACAAAAAAAAAAAAGCTTTCGATTTTTTTAATGAATGTTGGGTATGGTTCCTCTATTGTTATTTAGAAGCGAATGATATCCATTTGTGCAAGAAATGATGTGAAAAATTGCCTTGTTTTTGCAGTATTTATAATTTTTATCAGATAACTTAACCTTTACCATATCTGGTGTCCAATCCCAACGGCTGGGTAGAGACTGGGAGCTGAAAGACGAGAATCACCACGTGTCATGATCAAACGCTAGATAAAAGAATCCGTCCCAACAATGAACGTAGACGGCTTGACCGCCACATTCATCCTCTCAGTCTCCTATGCTCGACCTCTGCTCCATTTTGGTCGTGTTATATCTGCTTCCACTCTTCCACTTTCTCTCGACTCAAAACCCATCCCTATTTTTAGAGAGACGGTGGAGGAAAGGTTATGAATTTCTCTAGTTGAAGAGAAATAGAAAGTGTTCGAGTAGTGTTTTGTGGAAGATGAACCAGGAAGCTCCATACCACGTCATTCACAAGCTCCCTCCTGGTGATTCTCCTTATGTGCGAGCCAAACACGTCCAGGTTTTTTGCTTTCCTTCCAATTATACCCCAACGCATAACCTCTTTTTCATTTTGTTTCTCACTTTGATTACTGTTACTCTGTTTCTTACCCTCTGATCAATGGACATTACTGTGCTATTTCTCCCTTTTGTTTACGCAACTGCTAGTGTTTGGCTGTTTAGTTATTCGTTTCGTGAAAGTTTTCTACTCGTCAATTCTCCAAATTCTCTTATTTGTAATCATCCCTGAATATATTCTGAATGCTTCTAATAAAAAAGACAATTTCAGTTAAATATTCCCTGCTCTGCTATATTTTCATGAAAGGGTAAACTAAATCAGAACCAAACAGGCTTCGGAACTATAATTAGGCTCCTGGGCGGTGTGACTTTTCTCCATATATAGTAGAGGCTTCGCTTGTTAGCCAATGTTTGCATTTCTTTTTCGGATGATGCAAGCCGTATTTGCTTCTCTTTTAATGCCATTCTCGTATCTGCTATTTTTAGACGTATGGGATTATTTCTTAATTCCTCATATGTGTCATGTATTTTTTCCCCGGCCCTTATTCTCCTCTGCTTGCAAATTCAGTTGGTTGAGAAGGATCCTGATGCTGCCATAGTTTTGTTCTGGAAGGCAATACATGCAGGAGATAGAGTAGATAGTGCTTTAAAAGACATGGCTGTGGTTATGAAACAACAAGACAGAGCAGAAGAAGCAATTGAAGCTATAACGTCCACGCGTGATCGCTGCTCCAAGCAAGCGCAAGAATCGCTAAACAACGTGCTAATTGACTTGTACAAAGTATAGAAATAGATGCACCGTTCTTTATTTACACAAATAGCAAAAGCGAATGGGTTAAACTATGATATCTTTTACACTACTGAGCACATTATTCAAACATATTTTACTCTCTGGTTTTCAAATAATACCGCATTACACTATGCCTTTGACTCATCAGTTTTCTTTGGGAATTAACAAAGACCATCTATTCTAATGTGGACAAGTTTTGCAGAAATGTGGCAGAATCGATGAGCAAATAGAGCTATTGAAGCAGAAGCTACGAATGATTAATCAAGGAGAAGCCTTCAATGGTAAGCCAACGAAGACGGCACGCTCTCATGGAAGGAAATTTCAGGTTACTATCAAGAAAGAGACGTCGAGGATACTGGTATTGCGTCTATCTAGTCAAATCACTGAAGTACTTTTCTTGCTTTTCCTTTTTCAAACTGATCTGTCTTTTCCCCCATCAAGAAAATTAAGCACAGAATCAAACGTTGTGTAAAACAATTATTCTTTCTCTTTCTTTAGTGATATATGATGAGAAACAACTAAACTCATGTTTCTGTGATGAAGGGAAACTTGGGTTGGGCTTATATGCAACAAGGAAATCACAAGGCAGCAGAAGTGGTTTATGAAAAGGCACAGTTAATCAATCCAGACGCAAACAAAGCCTGCAACTTGTGCTTTTGCTTGATCAAGCAAGCACGATATGCAGAGGCAAGGGGCGTTCTTGAAGATGTTTTACGGAGTAAAGTTTCTGGAGCCGATGATCCCAAGTCTCAACATCGTGCGGGGGAGCTGTTGCAAGAGCTGGAGCAATGTCAGTCCGGAGTTTTAGCTTCCATTCCTTCATGTCTTAGTGTAGAAGATGCATTTGTTGAGGGGCTTGACCAACTAATGAATCATTGGACGCCGTTTAGATCAAAGAGACTTCCTATCTTTGAAGAGATTTACCCCGTCAGAGATCAATTGGCATGTTGGGCATGTTGATATTCATCTTTCTTCACCTCCTGCAACATTATACCAAGTGTTTTGTCTTTTTGTAATAGTTTGGTGTGAATGGGCGTTGCCAAATAATTTGTTTGTTTGCTTCTGAGCTGGATGTCCATCGTATTGTCTCATGGGGTCAGCTTTATCATTATTTCTGAACTGTACTCAACTTCAAACACATGTTAACTGCAATAATATAAACACACTTCCAGGTAATATCATTAGTATTAGTTTACGGGATGTGTGGGTCTTTTGTTTAATTACAGTCGGAGTGTAATGTTTTCTTTTGTTGAGTGAATAAAAAGTTGAGAGTGAGTTATCGTAAAAGCACGGTGTCACTCCTCTCATTATCGTGGCTTGAGTTACTCAGTAGTATTTAAATAGGTTATGAAGAACATCTTTGGTTAAAGCAGACTTGACTGTTTGGACAAATGTTAGGCTAAGTTAAGTGGACGATGTGATTGTCATCACAAGGAGAAAAATTCCCGGTGGAAGTTCGGCCCTGTGACAAGTAATAGTATTCACGAAAGAATCAGTTACATTGTTATCATACAGCCTATCCACAATTTCATTTCAAACGAGTTTCACTTTGAGGATCCTTTTTAATGCTGGGCTGGGGGGAGCTATCTTTGTCGCTGAAACTCTCCAAGGAGTGCACCTTCCAGCCACCATCTTCCCACATTGTGATATAAACTTCCGGTATGAAGGCAACTTTGTGGAAGTCACCCCCATTTTCATCCGGATGAAGGGCCGTGGTTAATTCTACTGGCATGTCAAAAAACTCCAGCACTTTGAGCTTGGTCAGATGCTCAATCCCTGATGGTACTGCCCACAGCAGTTTACACCTTTGGATGATTAGCTTCTCCACACACGCCATTGCTCCTTCCTCCACTTTTAGATTCCGAAGCTCATCGAACCCATCAATTGCTAAAAACTTAAGTTTCTTAAAGCCTCCAGACTTGAAACTCAGCGTGTTCCCGTCACACACCTGAAGCAGCTCTAGATGTACTAGATTCGGCAAATGTTGTAGAAACACAAGTGGATCATCCTTTAAGCGACTCCATTTTAGATGTAATCTGACAAGGCTGTGAAGAGAATGGATCCAGTGAGGTAGACTCTCCAATCTTCCTCTCAAGTAGAGCCTCTGAATCAATAGTGGTGGGGAGGAGAGGTGCTGCAGATCAATTATCTCATTCTCCTCTATTGCTGTTATGGACAGTGCCCGGAGACTGACCAACTTCTCAATTGTTGAGCACAACCTTTTTCCATCTTCCTTTCTCAACTTTAAAATTCCCAATCTCCTGAGTTGGATTAGCCTCCCCACCTCCGTCATGATGGCCTCACCATTTTGGTCTGCTTCAATGAAACAGAGCTTTTGAAGAGACCTCAAAGCTCCTATATTAGATGGTGCCTTGAAACCATATTTGGGGTGAAAATGAAGAAAAGATTCGTACTCTACGCGATATATAAGAATATGGCGTAGCCGTTGAAGCTTCAAGATCTCAACAGGAAGTTCAGAGACACAAGAATGTTTCAGGTCCAGTGTCTCCATGTACTGAAATTTACCTATAAAGCTTGGAATGGTCTTCACCCTCGTATTCCTCAAGCTCAAGTATTTTAGATAGTACAAGTCAGCCAATTCAGAGGGAAACTTTTTTAGAGGTAAATTTTGCAGGTCTAACACATTAAGCAGTCTAAAACCCCCTGGAAACATTTTACTCATACATGGCTTTTCCACCACTCCAAACATAAATAAGGATCTCAGTTGAGAGACAGACCTGTTTTGCTGCACATTTTGCAGCGTGTAATGTATGGATAAGCGGCGAATCTTTTCTGGCCAAGGCACATTCTGCTCTCTGGCAAATGAAGCAAAGTTTTGGTCCCTCGACTTTGAGATTATTGTCTCCCGCAAAAGATCATGAACTCGACATGTTTTCACTCTCCCATCAGCAGTTGTTCTTGCCACTTGCATCAGACTTCTGTTCAAGAGTTCATTAAAGTAGTCTTCTGCCACTTCTTCCAGAGTCTTTCCTTCTTTTGCATCGATGAATCCCTCGGCTATCCACAATCGAATGAGTCTTGCATGCTCAATCAGGTGATCCTCAGGAAAGATACTGAGGTACAAAAAACAAGATTTTAGATAGTAAGGCAAGTCATTAAAACTGAGGGAGAGTACTTTCTTCAAATCTTTGAGCTTGTCATTGCCTTCAATCTCAGAGCCAAGACTCCGGCCAACCATTTCCCACTCGTCAATCCGCCTCTTGCATTTTGTAGCTAAAACGCCACTGATTGCGACTATAGCAAGAGGCAATCCCTCGCATTTTCTTAATATATATTTACAAATTTCCTCCAAATAAGGAGGACATAAATTGCCTTTGAATGTTCTTCTGCAGAGAAGTTCCCATGATTCTTGTGGTGGTAAAGGCTCCAAATTGTAAACTTTACGGAAGGAATCCACCCCCGAGGTAAAAGCTATATCAGAATTTCGAGTGGTGATCATTATTTTGCTGCCATTGCCATTGTTGGGCAGAGAGTATTTCACAGCATCCCATTCATACAAGTGCCATATGTCATCCAGAACGACCAAGTACCTTTTTCTGCTTAGCAAGTCCTTAATTGTCTCTTTCAGTCTTTGTCGGTCCATGTTGTCTAGTTCTTCTGGAAGTGGTCTCCTTACTACTTTGTAGAGTTGTTGAATCGTGTCTCTTAAGAGTTCCTGTTCCTTGAAAGATTGAGAAACTGTAATCCAGGCGTGAATTTTGAAATGTTTTTTCACTTCTGGATCATCATATACTTGCTTTGCCAAGGTGGTTTTCCCCATGCCTCCCATTCCAGTCAAAGAAATCACTTCTCGTCCTGAGCCCACATTGACAAGCCACTTGATCAGCTGTTCTTTGGGCTTTTCGATCCCAACAAGATTCGATTTGTCTAGGAGAAGGGCATCTCCTCGGCTGTCCTGCCATACGTTGCCTGCACCGTTGGAGACACAATCCTGTTCAGCTTTCTTTAGTTTGTCCTTGAGTCGGCGTAGATCTTTTGAAATATCTCTGATTCTGGAGTTGATTCCTTGTAAATCCCAGGTGATTCGATAACGAGCTTTTATGTTCTTAATGCAGCAAGATAATCTACGGAGGGGGGTGTTGATCTCATCTCCATGGTCATGTGCTTGGAGAAGTAAAAGCTCATCGAGAACGTCTTCAGCATCCTGAGCAATCTCTCTTACTTGCTTCACCCATACTTTGAGCTCCTCGTCGCCTTCTTCCCACGCGTCAGCGTCGCGCAAGAAGGCTCTCAGACGCTCCAATTCTCCTCTCAGGTACACAAATTCTTCCCTTATGAATCTCAATGGTCGTGTCTCGTTTTCTACCAAAACTTTGAGTTTTTCCAGCAGAAAGGTCACTGCGCCCTCGGCCATTCTCTCGCTCCTTTTCTTTTTCTACAGAAATGTCATTGCTAGTTGCAACTCTTAAAAGCCTAGCGTGTGTATATATAGAAAGATTATGAAGAAGACAACTTTTGCCAACGGCGCGTCAGAAAAGTTGGAAACTTTGGCACAGGAAAAGACGAAGGAAACTTCATTTGAATGAAGTGAAACTGCCAAGAAAATGTGCTTTGAGTGCTTCATCCAAAAACTTTGGATTGAATTTTAACGAGTAGCAAATGAACTCTTTCAGCTAACATAATTAATACTGCGTCGTTTTCTTTCGATGTCATTGCTTGTGTATGTTGCTTCTAAGATGACCTATTGTAAATTTGATGGCAACTTTCCTGTTCAATTGCTGGTAAGCTTCTCTTTTTATTTAGAAATTGTTAAACTTTGTTCTTCTTTACAATTTTTAAGCAGGAAAAGGAAACTTCCCCAGAATTTCCACCACCTTTTAAAACATAAGGATCGCTCTTTTGTTTTGATGCTGTGAAATTTAAACGATTTTGTTCAAGAAATATTGATACAAACTATCAAACAAAAAATCAGAACAACAATGTTTGATTTTTGTTTTCCAACCAGCAACTTTGTAAACTAAAATAATGAACAACAAAAAGATTTAACGTGCTTGGGTCCGTGTCAGTGAACCTACATCCGCGGGCAGAACGATCAGATACTTTCAATGATCATATTGTTAAAGAATTTTTTCACTAAAATTTTGGTTTCCCTCCATTTTTTTTTTGTAGTTATCCTTTCATTTTTATCAATCGGTATCAGAGCGATGTTGAAGATTTTTTGAAAAAAGCAGGTTTTCATTTTTCAAAAGTATGGAATGAATTTTTGGGTTTGCAATTTGGTTGATGAAATTTGCAATTTTGGAAAAAAGAAATTAAGAAATGAAAAAAAAAAGGAAAAGAAAAAGATTTTTCTTTTTGTTCTGGTTTGTCTTCTTCGACAGTGAGGAGGAACAAGAGAAAATCAGAAGAGCAACAACCCTAGGAGAGGGCCGCCTGTTAGATTATTTTAATAATCTATTAGTAGCTCATATAAATTATAGTAATATTGACTTTATATTAAAATGTTTAATGTGATGATTGTTAAGCATAAAGGAAATAAAGTTAATTGAGTTTTAATTCCCTCTCCTTAACACTATAAAGTTATATAAATTATAATTGAAGAGGTGTATTAGAAGAGACACAAATGAAGAGGTGTGTTGGAAGAGACACGAATGAATATATGTGTTTGAAGAGACATGAATGAAAATGTAAGTATGGCAAATTACTTTTGTGTGGTTGTCTTCTTCCTCTAAAAAAAACAAGAGAAGAAAACAAGAAAAGATCTATCAATCAAATATTTCTATATCATCGAAGAGATAATCAAAGTAAAAGAGATTAAGGGGAGAAAACGGTATTCGGCAAGGCAAGACAAAACAAAACATACACTAAAAATGGATCAAGGTTAGTATATTATGTAATTTTTCGGTTCAAATAATGGTTGAATCAACAATGTTATAAAGGGATTAAAGTATTGAAAGTTTTGTTTTTATCTTTCAATTGGTATCAGAGCATGGTTCTATAACATGTTATTCACCGTTTATGTTGAATGAATTACATGAAAGTATGTTTGCATGATGAGATTGGCCGATTATGTTTTCTGATCATTTTTGAAATTATAGTGGTTTTTTAAATTAAAATGTTTGGTCGATTTTGGAACACATAAAAGTTTTGGGTTTCATTGATTGATGAGAGAGTTGTCAGAATGAATCCAATAATTGTTTCGACCGAACTTACTGGTTTTGCACTCATCAATAATAGTGTTCCAAAATTAAAGTTTACTCAATTGAATACTTGATGTTTGGAAACTTGTTAGTCACCAAAGTGACCTAGTTTGAAAGGATTAATATTCAATTGTGTAATTGTCATTCGTTTAGTATGAAAGGGTGCTATTGGTTGAATGAACTAAACGTTCGAGATTGTTAATTACAACATTATGAGGTCATCCAAAGATGGACCAATGTTTGTAATTGATATGATTATATATCCAAAGATATTGAGTATGTTAATTTGAATATATTTATTTGTCTATTAAAGTATATGTTGATAGCATCGTTGATAATTAAAAGTTGTTTCTTTAAGTATTGCCCAAAGGTGAGCTTTAAGAAATGTATTACAGTTTGTTTGAATCCATTTATGTTTATTCAAAGCATTAAAATATGAGCATGTATGTTTTGCAGCATTTATGAATTTATTATCTTCCGGCAACAACTTGCTTAAGTTCAACGGCTTAAACTATGCGGATTGGTCCGAACAAATCCAGTTTCAACTAGGTGTAATGGGTTTAGACGCAGCATTAGTTTGTGAAAAGCCGGCAGTCATGAATGAGACCAGTACGGAAGCTGACAAGTCCGTTATTGAGACTTGGGAGCGGTCTAACCGGCTATGTTTGAGCTTAATGAAGTTGACGATGGCTGAAAATGTTAAGCCATCAATGCCAAAGATTGACAATGCTAAGGAATTCTTGTTGAGAATAAATGAATACTCTCAATCGAATATTACAGACAAATCCATTGTAGGAAACCTTATGAGTGAGTTGATCACCAAGAAATTTAATTGGTCGCAACTTATTCATGATCATGTGACAAGTATGGCGAATCTAGCTGCAAAGCTAAAGTCGATGGGCATGGATGTGAGTGAATTATTTTTG
Organism: Begonia peltatifolia; assembly: GCA_022433055.1. NCBI lineage: Eukaryota > Viridiplantae > Streptophyta > Magnoliopsida > Cucurbitales > Begoniaceae > Begonia > Begonia peltatifolia. The sequence continues at coordinate 8,267 of JAJTVC010000839.1, read as the reverse complement.
GTTCAATTTATCATTAATTCACTCCTTCTTGAGTTTGGTCAGTTTCAGATGAATTATAACACCATAAAAGAAAAATGAACTTTCAGGAAATAAATGCCATGTTGGTTCAAGAGGAAGGGAGGTTGAAGAAAATAAAAGATCATGCCATAAATTTGACATTTCAGCATGAAGGTAATGGCAGCAAGAACGGACCAAGTAAAAAGAACCGGAAGAAGGGAAAAGCCTCATTAACTGTGAAAGATGGGCATATCCAAAAAGAGCTTAGATGCTACTTCTGTAATAAGGTTGGGCACTTGAAGAAAGAATGCCCGAAAAGAAAAATCTGGTTCGAAAAGAAAGGTACACTATTTGTTTCAGTATGTTTTGAATCAAACATTATGGAAGTACCTAATAATACTTGGTGGTTAGATTCTGGTGCTACTACTCATGTGTCTTATGTTACGCAGGGATTTCTTTCTATCCAACCCATAAGCGGAACTGAAAAGTTCTTATATATAGGAAACATAATGAAGACTTGCATAGAAGGAATTGGGACGTATAGGTTGATCCTGGATACTGGTTGTCATTTGGATCTTGAAAAATGTCTCTATGTTCCTGAATGTGCTAGGAATTTAGTTTCTGTTTCTAAATTAGATTGTAAAGGTTTTAATATGACATTGCATTTGACTGAATTTGTCCCCTTTAAACGAAACGGTTGTAAATGGGTTTATAAAACCAAACGTGATTGGAAAGGTAATATTGAAAGGTATAAGGCCAGACTTATCACCAAAGCTTACACTCAGAAAGATGGTATTGACTATAAGGAAACCTTCTCTCCAGTTTCAAAGAAGGATTCATTAAGAATTGTTATGGCTTTGGTAGCTCATTATGATTTAGAGTTTCACCAAATGGATGTAAAGACCGCCTTTCTGAATGGTGACTTAGATGAAGAAGTGTATATGGATCAACCAAAAGGATTCTCACTTCCGGGAAATGAAAGGTTAGTGTGTAAATTAAAGAAGTCAATATATGGACTAAAACAAGCTTCTAGACAATGGTATATTAAATTTAACAATACTATTACGTCGTACGGTTTTATAGAAAACACTGTTGATCGGTGTATCTATATGAAAGTCAGTGGGAGCAAATTTAGCATATTAGTCTTATATGTTGATGACATTCTTCTAGTTTCTAACAATAAAGGAATGTTACATGATATAAAAGAGTTTCTCTCTAAAAATTTTAAAATGAAAGATATGGGTGAGGCATCCTATATAATTGGGATATAAATATTCCGTGATAGACAACAAGGATTGCTAGGATTGTCTCAGAAAGGATATATCGATAAAATTTTAGAGAGATTCAGAATGGAAAATTATTTTGCTGGTGTGATTCCAATTTAGAAAGGGGACAAATTCAGTCAAATGCAATGTCCGAAAAGTGATTTGGAAAGAAAGGAAATGGAATCAATTCCATATGCATCAGCTGTTGGGAGCTTAATGTATGTTCAAACATGTACTCGACTCGACCTAAGTTGTGCAGTAGGGATGTTAGGCCGATATCAAAGTAATCCAGGAATGGATCACTGGAAAGCTGCAAAGAAAATGCTTAGATACTTGCAAGGAACAAAGGACTATATGCTCATGTATAGAAAATCCAATAAACTTGAAGTTGTTGGATACTCGGATTCAGACTATGCTGGATGTGTAGACTCGAGGAAATCTACATTCAATTACGTGTTCCTATTAGCTGGAGGAGCCATATCATGGAGAAGTGGAAAGCAATCTTCGATCGCTACTTCTACCATGGAGGCAGAATTTGTGGCATGCTTTGAGGCCACTATTCATGCGTTGTGGTTGCGAAACTTAACCTTGGGTCTAAGTATAGTCGAAAGTATAGATAAACCGCTAAGGATTTATTGTGACAATTCCGCAGCTGTATTCTTATCAAAGAATGACAAATACTCGAAAGGAGCAAAACATATGGAATTGAAGTATTTGGCAGTCAAAGAAGAAATACAAAAACAAAAGGTGTGCATTGAGCACATAAGTACAAGTTTAATGATAGCGGATCCATTAACTAAAGGATTATCACCTAAGATCTTTAAAGAACATGTTGAAAGGATGGGTTTAGGTGACAAATCTTTATTAATGTGATTATGATAGTGTAACTTGTATTATGTGAACATCTTTGAATTCATTATGGACATGTTTTTGTATGTATAATGTTGTTTACATTATGGTGTATACATTATCGTTATTTGCAAATGACATGTGATACTTTATGAAATTTAAAGTGAGAGGTTATAGTGTTTCCTCAATTAAAGTTATAATGGATTGAGAAATTTGTGATACATGGGAAAGAATCATGTCGTCAATGACTTGTGCCTGCCATGATTCAATTTTTCAATTCATTATGAAAGATGACTTGAAAAATTCACATTATGATACACTATTTCATCGTGGATTACAAGTTATGATAGATTTTAATTTAAATAAGATTAAATGAAAGAAACTCAGATCTTATAATATGAGCCAAGTGGGAGATTGTTAGATTATTTTAATAATCTATTAGTGGCTTATATAAGTTATAGTAATATTGATTTTATATTAAAGAGCTTAATGTGATGATTGTTAAGCATAAATTAAATAAAGAAAATTGGGTTTTAATTCCCTCTCTTTAACCCAATAAAGTTATATAAATTATAATTGAAGAGGTGTATTAGAAGAGACACGAATGAAGAGGTGTGTTGGAAGAAACACGAATGAATATGTGTGTTTGAAGAGACATGAATGAAAAGGTAAGTATGGAAAATTACTTTTGTGTAGTTGTCTTCTTCCTCTAAAAAAAAACAAGAGAAGAAAAACAAGAAAAGATCTATCAATCAAATATCTCTATATCATCGAAGAGATAATCAAAGTAAAAGAGATTAAGGGGAGAAAACGGTATTCGGCAAGGCAAGGCAAGGCAAAGCAAAACATACACTAAAAATGGATCAAGGTTAGTATATTATGTAATTTTTCGGTTCAAATAATGGTTGAATCAACAATGTTATAAAGAGATTAAAGTATTGAAAGTTTTGTTTTTATCTTTCACCGCCCCCCGCGAAGAAGTTGCCTCGCGAATCGTCGAAGAGTCCGTATGTGCGCATTGTGCTCTGTGAAGAAACTGCTTGAGAGGAAGGAGTGAAGTAGGCCGCCGCGGCGTAAAGGAGAGACTCCGACTATCCACAGCGAAGAACTAGCTGTGAACAATGTGTAAAAAACAGAGAGCTTTCTTCAGAGAAAGAAAGCACGTCTCAAAAGGAAGTCGCCGTCCATGAAGATCAAGAGAGAGAAGAAGCATCTGGTGCTGTCATCCGCTGTTCGCCGTCTGCGATGAGCTGCGAAGAGTAACGTACTGGAGCGGAGGCCACCGCCACTCAGAAACTCCGTTGTGCGCCGCACTGTTGTTTTCTTCTAGAAGAGCCACCGCTGCTTTGGCCGACCATGAGAAACGAGAAAACTAAGGGGAAAGGGTTAGCCACTGTGTTCTTTGGGGTTAGCAACTGTCGTTGTTACCGAACAACAAAGAGAGCAGAGCCGCCTCACTTCACTTCCGTTCAGCCTTATCATTTGGTTGGTCTTCCTTGGTTTTTTACGATCAAACCACGAACAAATTTTTTGTGATATTTTTGGGTTGTAAAAGTATCGGGCTTGGGAGGCTGAGATTTGAGGAAGATTTGGATGAAGATTTAAAGATATCAATCATTGTGGTTTAAATGTTTTAAACCTAATCAATATTAGTTTGCTAAGATGGCTTATCAACGATATGTGTGGAAGATGAAGATTTATTTTCTTGCACCATAATTTTTTTGAAGGTGGAGGTTATCAGAGTTTCGTGTTCTGGATTTAATTTGATTTGAGCCGATTAGCCCATTGGATCTTTCATGTAGAATTCATGTAAAGGTGGAAATTATCATAATTTGATGTAATTCAAATTTTATACGGGTCAGGTTGGTTAGATTCATGTTTGAAATTTCGTTAAATTTTTGTTTTCTCTCTAGATTCATATAAACTACAGTAGCAAAATACGCAGTTGTATTTTGATCTTCATAGTAAATTTATTCATCTATTCGTGATTTTTTTCTGAAAAAATTTTTTCAGGTAAATTTTGGTATCGTTGCGTATTTTGTTTTTCTAGTTATCGTTTGAATACTAACACATATAACCAGCAAAATACATATATTTATACAATGCTCTTTATACGAGTAAAATTAACTAAACTTTTCACAGACCCACTTCAACATCTCACTCCAAATGCATTCAAGCTTTCTTCATTAATCAATTATGGTTCATGCAAATCAAGTGAACGAGTTGCTGAGATTTGCTTCAAGTACTGCAATGCAATACTATCACGCTTCCCGAGAGTGTGATTTTGCTAGAAGCCCAGATGGACTGCATTTTCTTAGACAGGTTCATCGCAATTTGGACGTTGCAAAATTCGCCAAATCGAAATCCAAGGACCTGAATGTCAAAGCTCGGGTTGTTCACAACCCTTACCAGCCACACCCTGCTGCCGAGGGATGGCCATAGAGATATGGTGAAATGGATGGATCTCTATATATTATGGAGAGGATGTACAGCTGCACGATGTTCGACCCCGAGTTCATGATTTTAGGTCACATGAACGAGATCAGGTAGACACGAAACAAAAATCTGCCATACAGTACTTTGATTTGGAGGATGGTGCAGCGATATAAAGTTTAGCTGCCTGTCGGAGAGCAGATTAGAGCTCCTCGATCCTTGGATGTATTTGACAGAGTTCATTTATCTTGGATGGACCTAGTTGAATTCGCTGGGTGTTGGATGAATTAGGTATATGCTTTTTATAAATCTTGGTGATTGTGATTTCTACCAAAATAAAGAGTTTGCACTTAGGTGTATGAACTTAATGATTTTTTAGATAATTTGATAGAATAAATTCAAACAAAAGCAAATAAAGAGTTAAGGGAAAGAAGAGAGATGACACTGAAATTGTTTACGGGGTTCGGCCAACCTTGCCTATGTCCGCGTTTCAAGGACTCCCCTTAAAGATTTTTTATTTCTCTTTCGAGAAAATCTTTGATTGAACTTTACAGGCGTCAATCAACTGCCTTTACACCTTTCTCTTTGGGATTCACCCTTTTACAATGTTCTAATACACGATTGATTTGATAACTCTAATTGCACTTTCTCAATAATGTAATCTCAAGTTTGGTTTGAGAGGAGTAGAAAGGATTGAAGCACTTTGAAGTTAAGAGAATTTCTTTGTCCGTAGCTTGATTGATAATTTGAAAATCTTCATTCTTCAATTTATAATTCTTCTGACTCTGCCTACGATTGGTCGACCTATCTTAAAACCGGTTGACACCTTGTTACCGTTGTACATAGATAGAAGACCGTTGTACGCCATTTAGGTCGATCGCTTTGCGTTTCGGTCGACACTTTGTGATCGTTGGTGTTTGTAGATAGACGTTATAAATAATATTTTTTTCTTTTCTGAATTTATCAGTCGACACCATGATATACCGGTCGACACTTCATTTGTCTCTATCTTGCATCGGTCGTTCTTTGTGGTCGACACATCAATTGTTTTTGGATATAGTGGTTGACACCTTCAAGGTCCGGTCGACACTTTAATTGGTTCTTGATTTTAGCGGTCGACATCTTCAATTGCCGGTCGATACTTCAAATGGTTCTGTTTCCATCGGTCGATCCCTCTGGTCGACACTTTCCAGGTTCGGTCGCTATCTTCATGTATCGGTCGACACTTTGAGACTGCATTTCTTTGTTTATACTACCATCAACTTGACAATAGTTTATTAGTACGAAATACTATTTTTCAATGACATTTTCAATTAAAAACAACAAGTAATTTTAAACATTCATCAACTATGTTACCCTTAAATCCACATCATCAAAAACTTATTAATCTTAAACACATTTTAAGTTAATAGTAATGTCGTTTTGAGGAAATGAATGAATGTAGAGAAAAAAAAAGAGAGTTTCTTACGAAGTTTTACGAGAAAGTTAAGTTAGTAACGATCGAGTTACGAGTCGTTACAAAGGAAGTGCAGGTTCTACCTCTAGCCAGAACCAGTCGGGTGACAGATTTCGGAGGTTACGACTATCGACGTTTGAAGGGCAGTCATCGGATCCGACAGCTGTAGAGGAGTGGGTCCGTACCATGAAAAGTATGTTCAAGTATGCGAAAGTGGAAGAAGAAGATAAGGTTTCACTGGCCATGTTTCATTTGGCGAAGGATGCCCGATTTTGGTGGGAGTCTGTGGAGACCATTACTGAGGTACAACACATGACATTAGAGAAGTTTAAGGAAGTATTCTATGACAAGTATTTAAACAGTACGGTGCAGGCGGCTAAAAGAATGGAGTTCTTACAGTTGAAGTAGACTAGGTCGGTAATCGAGTACAACTGGCAATTTGAGTCCTTATCTTGGTTTGCCAGCAATTTGGTGAGCCAGAATGAGGATAAGGTGTTTTAGTATGTATAGGGATTAAAACCGAAAATATATAAAGGTGTAAAGATATCCAGAACTCAAGAAGTGCCGTATTCGAAAGTGGTGGCAAAGGCACTAGAGGTGGAGGAAGCTGAGATGAAATGTGTTAAGAAGAGAGAAGCTTCTAGGAGATTTTTCAAGGAAATTGCCCCACAACAGAGTAGAAGTACCTCCCAATAGCAACAACAGAGGGGCACTAAGAGGTCCAGCGAGAGTTCGAGTAGTCAGGGCAGTAGCAAAAAGCCTCAGGGGTCGGTGCAGTACCTCCAGTACCCTAACTGTTTGAAGTATCACCCGGGCGAATGCAAACTGGACTCGGGAAAGTGCTACAATTGCAACGAAGTTGGAAACTTAGTTAGAGATTGCCCGAAGTCTAGAGTGACTCGGTGTTTCAACTGCAACGAAGTAGGTCATGTTAGTAGAGATTGCCCAGTTCTGAAGAAGGATCCGACGCGTACGACGGCAATGATATTCGCCATGATCGAGTTGGGCAACGATGACCAGCCAGCCGTGGTGTCAGGTACTATATTGATAAATTATGTACCTGCTTATACATTGATTGATTCTAGTGCGACACACTCGTTTATTGCAACTACGTTCGCGGTCAAGTTAGATGTATGGTCTAGAGCAACGGACTGTAGTTATGAAGTGATGTTGCCTTCTGGTGGGCGTATGCACTCAAATCAAGTCGTACAGGATAGTGTGGTGTCCGTGGGAAGTAAGAATTTATTAGCCGACTTCATTATTATGGACATAACTGGGTATGATGTGATATTGGGAATAAATTGGCTGTTTAACCACTACGCTACGATCGACTGCAGGACGGGGACAGTGAGTTTGCAACCCCTAGATGGTGAGAAGCACACTTTTCAAGCCGCGAGGAATGCCCGGAAGATATCTGTGATGGCGCCTGTCAGTGCTCGTCAAGTTTCGATTAGTGAGTCTTTTGGTTTTCTCTCCAATGTTATTGATGTGTAAGTTTTCAGGGAGTCAAAGCCTCAGGATATTTTAGTTCTTCAAGACTTTCTAGAAGTTTTTCTAGATGATCTACCTAGTCTACCTCCGGACTGGGAGATAGAGTTTTCTATTGATGTATATCCAGGGGTCGAGCTAGTGTCGAAGAATCCTTACAGATTGGCGCCGATGGAACTAAAAGAATTGAAAAAGTAGTTGGAAGAGTTGGTAGAAAAAGGACTTATATGCCTTAGCTTTTCGCCATGGGATGCGCTAGTCCTATTTGTCAAAAAGAAGTATGGATCTTTACGGATGTGCATCGATTACAAGGAGTTGAATAAGCTGACAATCAAGAACAAGCACCATTTTCCAAGAATAGACGATCTATTTGACCAACTCCAGGGTGTACGAGTATTTTCAAAGATTGACCTGATATCGGCCTATTACCAGCTAAAGGTCAGGTCAGAAGATATTCCGAAGACGGCTTTTCGGACATGGTATGGATATTATGAATTCTTGGTGATGTCTTTCGTATTAACGAATGCTCCAGCTGCCTTCATGGACCTGACGAACAGAGTATTCCATGATTATCTAGATAAATTTGTCATCGTGTTTATCGATGATATCTTGGTTTATTCCTGCAGTGAGAAGGAACATAAGGAGCATTTGAAAGCAGTGTTGGAAACCCTGAAGTGACACCAACTCTACGCAAAGTTTTCTAAGTGCGAGTTCTGGTTGGATAGGGTTCATTTCCTGGGTCATGTCATCTCGAGTAATGACATATCTGTTGATCCAGC